>JAIEZT010001368.1:20800056-20910056 GCA_019594935.1 Periophthalmus modestus | reverse complement strand
GGTGGGTGGAGTGTCTTGTGTAAGGGCACAACTACATATCAGTGTGTTTTTGTTAAGTTAGCAGTGCTGTAGTTACTCTTACATTTTCTATACCTCCCTATATACCTTCTCCTTCTCCTTTTGTACTGACACAGTGGAGCCTGAACTTCAGTGTGACTCTCACCTGACACTTGATTTTACATCAGAAACTAAAGCAGCTACCAGCTCATAACACAGGTTTATGTGCTAGAACCTGACTAGAGATTTAGATTAATTGGAAACAAATCTGAATCACAATATAAATGGACGCAATTAGCAAATTATAAAGGCTGCAATTTTTGAATTATAATTTCCTCCACAAACAATACAATCTCCAGTCTCCTGCATAAAAACTGCTAACCCTGTAGTAAATCTGCACAAACAACACTGAAATGTGATTCTTGTGTTGGTTTGCCAGTTCAGATTTCAGACTTTTTTTTTTTATTGTTTTGAAAGCTTTTAAAATGTGAACTTTAAACAGAATCCTATTTTTTAAACATAACTCACAAATCTGTCAGCCCTACTCCAGACCATAAGACAGCCCCACATGTCAAACCCCTCACTCCTTTGACTGTTCGGACCTCTCTCCACTACAGCTCATATCAACCACACGGTGTCAAGACTCTATAGGCAACAGGGCAGCAGCTGTCAGCAAGAAACATAAGATATTTAGAAGCAGATAGACTGGATATGTGTTCTAACTCTAGTGAAGAATTGAGTAATATAAAGACATTATGCTTTGAAGTGATTGCAATGTTGCTCTGTAATTACTTATTTTACTTCTATGGGCTATGGGATAAATATGCATTTATCACTCAAAATACATCTCTGAGAGGGTAAAACAGAAGGGAAAACAACTATAACATTTGCATATGTGTCCTTTAAACACATATGCAAATACACACACACATTAGATTCATGTTTTAAAGTTGCACATCAAAACCTAGTTAAAGTTGTCCTTGAACCACAACCAAACAGATTATGAGTCAAATATACAAGTAAATATAAAGTCCATCTCTCCTTTATGACATAAGCTGCTGCGGGCGTAAACAACCACAAGGACTTACACCGCTCTTGGCTAACATATGAGAAAACACTGCACAACATGCTATCCACGCTAACATAAGCCTAACATAAGCCAACCAAAGCAAGCCTAAGCTAACAGATATCACATGAAACATAAGAAACAGCTCTAGCGAGGGCGTCCACGTCAAATCAATGTAGCACTAGGCTACATGCTGGCCACTGATCGATTAACTGCGGATGAGAGAGAGACAGAGAAAGAAAGAGGGATGACGAGAGAAGGAGGGAGCATTTTTAGTATTTTAGACCGGGGGGTTGTGGGATCAGTCAAAAGTTTGAAGTTTGAGGAAGTCGTCAAACTATTTTTCAGTGAAGGGAAATAACCTCGGGACTTTTCACTTTTTGACAAAGAACTTTAAAGAAACCACCCAAGGACTGAAAAGAGGAATGTAAAATAGGTGTTAAATGGTTTCTAGTGCCAAGTAAAGTCCGTGAATATATGCATCTAATGTCTCCCAAGATATGTGCCAGTCTAGAGCTGCATTTTGCAAAATTAGTTAAAGAAGGGGTGTCATGCTTTTTACCATGTTTTAACATTGTTCCATCATCAAAAACATGCCTCAAGATGAAGTATGTTTGAGTAATCTACTGATCTCTCCTGGGCCCTATTCAAACCCTGTTAGCATATGATTCTGTCCAGTGCTCAGCCCCCAATTCAAGGTTACCCATGCTCCCACAAGGCAATTTGCCATAAATATCAAAAGCAAGATACAGAATAAAACATTACAATTTCACAAACCTGATGCAATGTGTAATAGTTTAATTAGCACAATACACATTTACATGTGTGTAATAGCTGAAGGGGAAGTGACCGGTAATACACCTATACTACAACACTACCACTCAGAGGAGAAGATATAGGGTCTGTTGTCCTGGGACCCAGGGTCTTAGGAGCACAGAATTGGACTCTCTTCCTATTCATTTGTATTAGAGGCAGGCTCATGTGAGATTTCTTACCCCAGGCCCCCAAATTTCTGTCGACAGGCGTGCTACAACTATACTAGTATACTACTAGTATTACTAACTACTGCTGCTAGTGCTACTTCTGCCAGCAGTACTACTATGACTACAACTGCTATTACGTCTGCTATTACTATGACTACTAGTAATACTACTAGTTTATGGGCTCATATTAATTATTCATATGGTAATACTACCACTACATTATAAATAAAACACATGATTTATAATTTTGTGGTTCAAGTTTGATTAAATTTGTGCCAACATGAACTAAATTATGTTCTGGAAAATTACGAAAAGTCAATTCACCAGAAGTACAGTCTATAAATGCCACAGAGGAGAGAGAGGAACCTGGTGCAGTTCTAATGTGGACTGGGTGAAAATGAGTCCAAAAGTTTGTGAAGAACAGTGACATTTGGAGGAGACAAAGTTCAACCCAAACTTTTCACTGGTTTATGACACAAACTCCTGCAGTGACAAGGAGAGAGAGAGGGGCAAGGGTGGGGTGCGAGAGAGAGAGGGGGACAGAGGAGGAGGGAGGAGACAGAGGAACAGTGGAGAAAGAGAATAAAGGGAGAAAAGGGGGAGAGCAAAAAAAATAACAAATGAGCGGTAAAATGTCAAATATAGACTTAATATTTCACCAAACAGCTACAGACCAATGGAAGACCATCGGACCCAGTAACACCCACAAGCAGCAATGAAGGGCCTTTAACCACTAAAATTGTTGCTTCATCATGTACATGCCATCCATCTCTGAATATAGACAAGTGAACCTAAAACCTATCCTGAAATGTTGTCCCTCTCCCTCCCCCTCATTGTGCCTCTCTCTCTCTCTCCCCTCCCTCGTTCCCTCCCGCTCTTTCTCGTATGTTCTAGGTAAATTCACGTGTATTGAGGCACGGTTCCACCTGGAGCGTCAGATGGGATACTATCTGATCCAGATGTACATTCCGTCTCTACTCATCGTCATCTTGTCCTGGGTCTCCTTCTGGATCAACATGGACGCTGCTCCGGCTCGGGTCGGACTGGGAATCACCACCGTGCTCACCATGACAACGCAGAGCTCAGGATCCAGGGCCTCGCTACCCAAGGTCGGAAAACTATAGAAAATATGTTTAAAAAATCATATTACAAAAAGGAGAGAAGTGATGCATTATTCAGACAGTTTAAACTACTTTGCCTCCCTCTCTATGCACAACTCAATAGCTGCATTATTTATAGTTTTAGCACCAGAAAGCAAGGCCAAGGTGCCCAGACTAAATATGCAAGATTACTCAAATGCAAGAAATGAAACACAACTTCAGGTGAGGCAAAGCATTTTTAACCAGCTGAAAATTCTGGCGTTTGCGTAATACAAAACTTAAAATCTAAACTTTTAAATCAAAATGCAAAAATGAAACGGATGCATTATTCTGATGTAACCTTCCTTTCCAATTGTGTGCATTATTCACTCACTCCACGCTCGGTAAGGTACTCTTGTAGCCACAGCTGCCTTGGGGTAGATTAGAAGCAAGGCCATTGGCCCTTGCGACCACCACCAGCCACTCACTTACACACCACATTCATAGTACCAAGGTGGGTGGAGTGTTTGCCCGAAAGCACCAATAACTTAAAATGGTCACATTTTTATACTTTGCTTTTCCACCTCAAAGCACTCTACATCAAATAACCACTCATCCATTCACACACACTTTCACCATTGTACACAAACACTAGGGGAGAGGTGGTTTAAGTGTTTTGCACAAGGACACAACAACAGCATTTATCTGTGGGAGCTGGAATCACACTGTGTCACTCTATGAAGTTTATGTCAACAGCAGGATTCCCAACCGCCAAGCTTAGGATCAGTGGACAAACGCTCTGAGCTACAGTCACCCCATGCAAAGCCAGACAAAAGCCCCAGTCATAGGACTGTAGGATATATTTTATTGTCCTCATGAAAGTTGTAGTGCTGTATGCTTTTAGTTGTTTAGGTGTTTTTATTTAGATTATAAAGATTTATATGGGACAAAAGCAGAAAGGAGGGAAAGGATTAGCTGAAGATTTTGGAGTGAATCCTGCATTTAATCTGCCTTTCACGTATAAGTACACTTTGTCCTAGTAATTTTCTATAGAAATAGTTGTTTTGGCATGAACCCTGTGCAGGTGTAGTCTTGTGAGTGCACTAATCAGTTGACAGGACATGTCTTTTGTCGACCAAGAATTTATTTAGCCGACTACAGCCCTAGAAATGTGTCCTCTGCATTTTGACCCATCCTTTAAATTCTGAGCTCGGCTTGGTCAGGACTACCATAGCTGAAGGATTTTAGATCATGTGCATGTTTCTGCGCTGCCCCTCCAGCTATAGGTTATCTGGGGCCTTGTTTTGTTTTTCAAAGCAAATGCAGTGAGTAAAATGTTGCCATGGAGATAATACAGGCTACTATAACCTTAGGGGGAAGACCAATGCACAGATATATGTACATGTAGTGAAAGATGGAGTAGTAGTAGGGTGGCAGCAGTGGTGGAACCTAATGAATGTACTGTACTGTAAAAATTATATATAAATACATTTTTTAAATTAAATACTTGAGTACATTTTGGATGTGGATACTTTTTTACTTTTACTTCACAACATTTGAGAGCAGGAGAGTAGGTATCTTTACTTTCTATTTAACGCATTCATAGTATGATTAAACAAAAATATGGTAAATGGTCACATTTTTATATAGCACTTTTCCACCTTCACGACACTCAAAGCACTTTACATCAAGGAACCACTCATCCATTCACACACACAGTCATACACCAGTGTAGGCAGACACTGTGCAAGGTGGGTTAAGTGTCTTGCCCAAGGACACAACAACAGCATTCATCTGTGAGGGCTGGAATTGCACCGCCAACCTGTGAGTCAGCGGATCTGACCACTCAACCAATGATGTTTATGTTGAGAGCAGGATTTGAACCGCCAACCTTCGGATCAGTGGACAAACACTCAACCAACTCAACCAATATACAAGTAAAAAGGAGCTATCGATTCAATTGTTTCACTAAATCTTTATCAAAATCAATACATTTGAAGCTTTATTACATCTCAAAGTACGTGTCAAATAACATGTGTGAAGTAACAAAATTGAGTACTTCTTCCACCACTGGTTGGCAGTTTGAATCTTGCTCCCATTAAATCCACTGATCACAGATAATACTACTGTTGTGTCCTTGCATATGACAGGTTAAACTGGTTTCACTAAAAGATAGTTAACATCATTTTCTTTAAGATTATACGAAAAATCTTGTCTACATTTTTTTCCTGGTTGGACATGCACTTCAGACATGCATAGAGATAATTTCAACCTTATATTATGGTTGCTTGCTGTGATTCTAGCAAGCAACCATAATAAAAGGGCTCAGGCTTGTTATTACAACACCTTATTTTGTTAAACTAATGTTCAGAAAAATGCATAGACTGTATATATAAATGGACATAGTTAACTTAGCCACCTCTCTAAATGATCCTGATATTATTATTTTACTATTATGTCCATAAATCGAGATATAAACAATAATAACAGACTAATCAGGTGCCCCCCTAGCATGACAATGCTGGTAAGCATCCACTTTCTACTAAACCAGAGGGAAGGGCGGAAAGAGGCGTTACCTTCAACATCCTCACTCCGAATTGGCTCTTTGGTGGCTATGATACTCACAGAATTCCAAATATGGAACTCGGCTCCAAGTTTGCCCTTACAACTGCTAGCCTCAATGAGCTTCATTTGACTGGAGTTGAATGCTACTGGCGACGTCACACTCCCTTAGTTAACTTCTTTATAAAGTCTATGGAAAAATGCCTTACTTGTGCATAAATTGTCCCTTCATTTTGGATCTAATTTTTGGTTTTGATGACATAGGTAGAGTGTTATAACTCGCCTGTATTCTTGTACTTTTCTTCTTAACTTTTCTTCCACAAACTGCCACTTAACTAATGTAAAACTATGTTAAATATTTACCACAGGTACTATCCAACCAAGTACATATAATGAGAAAATAAATAAATAAATTGTTACCTTAAAAACATGACTTATGATTTGTTTCACTCGCACATATTTAAATAATCAATTTAGAAATTCCCCAAAGCTCTAAATGCTCTGTTCCACTTTGTGATGTCATGAACCGGTAGCTTTCATGTTAACAACTACCTTTTACCTTCTGTTCAGTAGATATTGGCAATTACAATGCTGAAATCATCCAAATGATTCTAGTGAAGGTGTATGGAAAACATAGCTGAGCACTTCCTGTATTATCACATAACATCACAGTGTTTTCAGTTTGAGAGGAGAACTCGATATATGCAGGGTTAGTGTGTTAAACATGTGAATGAAACAAAAGACAACGGTTTGTGACGAGAACACAACAATATAACATAGAACAGAAAATGGCGTAATATGGACCCTTTAACCCATCTTGCTCTCAGTGTCTGAATTTGAGTGGCTTGAAAGAAGAAAGGCGCTTGTAGATGGAGCAAAGGAGTCGCTCTTGACATTTCTGAGACTAAAAAGGAGAAAAGCTGACCACTGCACTGTCCCATAAGGCCGTGTTAGCTCCATGTGGTGTGTAAAGGTTAATATAGCCCCAGTCTAATACAGTGCGAGTTATCGGATCTGCCTTTACAAACACAGAAGACAGCGGTTTGTTTACAGTTCAAATGGAGTCACTGCTCTGACCTCCACAAAGCTAAAGCTAATAAGAGGCTAACAGCAAGACACTAACCAGGGCTAGTCCTTCAGCTAACAGAGATCAACCCATAGGACAAGAACTCAAACTGTTACATCCAACTCTGTTTAGTTTTTACATGCCTGACATTTTCACAAATCTAATCAAAATCACAATTTAATTAGCTGCAATTAGGTATTTGTAAAGGCAATAGTAGATGATATTGTTCTCTTTAAGAACTAAATGTCCCTGTGTCTTATTATGTGTAAAAACTGCTAACCCTGTAGTTTAGACCTTTGCAAACATGCGTGTCAGATGCCCTCCCTGTGTGTCAGATGCCCTCCCTGTGTGTCAGATGCCCTCCCTGTATGTGTCAGGTGCCCTCCCTGTGTGTCAGATGCCCTCCCTGTGTGTCAGATGCCCTCCCTGTATGTGTCAGATGCCCTCCCTGTGTGTCGATGCCCTCCCTGTGTGTCAGATGCCCTCCCTGTATGTGTCAGGTGCCCTCCCTGTGTGTCAGATGCCCTCCCTGTGTGTCAGATGCCCTCCCTGTATGTGTCAGATGCCCTCCCTGTGTGTCAGATGCCCTCCCTGTGTTTCCATGGGGTCCATTAGTTTAGCAGTTCAGATTTCAGTGTTCTGTCAACTGTTAATTCTCCTGAATGTTTTTAAATGGTGTACTGTACTTGCAGGGTCCACCATGTACCTGTCTCCATAAGGATGTAATTGCTTTGTCTGGAATGTTGCATAGTATGGCATTAAAATGATCTCATTGAGGCAAATAGTCCAAGTTACAGGTCAGATTTGTGGAGAAACGAGCCACTCACAGTAAAAATGAATGATTTTCAAGGTATTATTCTAGCAATAAAACAACTGTAATAGAATAAATGCAAGATAGATATGTTTAATGTCACTGATCCGAAGGTTGGTAGTTGAAATCCTGCTCTCGACATAAATATAATTGATTGAGTGGTAAGATCTACTGACCAACTGTTTGGCAGTGCAATTTCAGCTTCTACAGAAGAATGCTGTTGTTGTGTCCTTGGGCAAGACACTTAACCCACCTTGTCCCCCAGTGTCTGCGTACACTGGTGTATGAATGGGTGAGTGGTTCCTTGATGTAAAGCACTTTGAACATGGAAAAGCGCTATATAAAAATGTGACCATGTGACCAATGCTAATAATAATATGGAACATTCCAGGTAATAGCATTTCCATGGAGATAATCAGGCGGCTAACCCTCCATCAGAAAAGTAACACAGTGCACCTTTAACATTATTTTATTATCCTCTAGTAGTTGATAAAGATGAGATAAAGACAGTGTAAATCCATGACTTCCTGTTGTGGGATTGTCAGATTGAGGTGACACAGTGGTGAGTTCGTGTGAATCTGAATAATTATAACTCCAGGAGAGCTGCATAATCCTGCTCCCACGCCGCGTTTGTGGACAGTAGGAAAACACAGCGCTGTGCAAACCAATGAGCCGTGAATCGTGTGTCAGTCTGACCAGCTGATCCATTCAGGTACAGCCTACAGAATATATGTGGAAGTGAGGATGGGGTGCTATAGCTTTGTAAACGAATGAAAGAAAGCAGAGAGAGAACGGAGAGCAGAAAGAGAGATGGAGGGGGGGAGGTAAGGGATAGTGAGAGAGAGAAATGGATGGAGAGAGAAAGGTAAGGGAGAGAGAGAAATGAAGGGAGAGAGAGTTAAGGGGAAGAAAGGAAGATGGAAGGAGAGGGGGATAAGGGAGAGAGATATGGCGGAAGAGAAAGGTAAGGGAGAGAGAGAGGGAGAGAGAGAGAGTGAGAGGGAGGTTGAGGGAGAAGTGTAGAGAGAGAGAAAAATAAGGGGGAGAGAGATGGAGGGAGAGAAAGGTAAGAGAGAAGAGAGGGGGGGGATAGAAAGCAGAGAGGTAGAACATTGCATAACATTAAAATATCAATATTGAACATTTTCTTTCAATTCTGTCTTTTTGGCATTATTGTCCTGGTCAAACCTGTGAACCAGATGTAGGTCAGAGAGAAATCAGATTACTCACATCAGATGTAACTGTTCATATGACATTTCAATAATCAGATAGCTCCAGAAATCAGATCGTGTTCAGATTTTTGTATTTTTAGTGTAAACATAGCCATGATATCTGTATTTTTCCCGGTTGTTTTTGAAGCAATATTCCTCTAGTCTTTGGCTATAGTAAATAAACAGTTGGAACTGAGTGCACTGTCTGTAGAGAGGATCAGACTCAAGGAGCCTCAAAACTGAAGTCCACTGGAGTAAAGACAGAAAATGTCACAACAGAAAACACCATTTAATACTACTACTACTACTACTACTACTTTTTAAACCTTTCAAAGAGCATTAATATTTGAGAGAAGACTGACATCTAAACCAACTGCTAAACTAATATATCAGTTCCATGCATTTCAGAACAGGGAGGGCATCCGATGCACAGGGACATTTCAGAACATGTTTGTAGAGGTCGAAACTACAGGGTTAGCAGCTTTTACACAGAATAAGGCCCCATGGAGACACAGGGTGGGCATCTGACCCACAGGGAGGGCATCTGATACACAGGACAGGAGCCACGTCTGACAGGTGAATCTGACAGGTGAATTCATGGCTGTGTAAACATTCAAGTAATAAAGTAGTATTTAGCTAGTACCTGCGTTGTACACAGTGTTGTACATAAATACTAGGACTACCAATCTGTGTTTATGATAGGGTCAATATTATTTTATTAAGTTGAGTGATTTCCTATGAGAGTAAAATGAATGTGTTTTGTGTTCTTTTAGAGGTCTCGATGATTCCTATAGAAATGTGATTCTCGGTCGATCACTGACTCTCTCATGAACTCTGAACTCTGCTCATCTGAACTAAAGTGTCCAAACTGTGAAGTGAACTGAGCCAAACACAGAATTATTCATGCAAAAATGTGAAGAAAAAGAGTGGAAATGTAATATAGAGAGAGAGGAGGGAGCACAAACAGAGAGAAAAGAGAGAGAGGATGGAGAGAAAGAGATAAAAAGAGGGGAGAGACAGCAGAGAGAAAGGCAAGAGAGATGGAGGGAGAGAGGGGAAAGTATGCAAACGGGAGAGAGAAACCAAGAGCAAAAGGAAAATGGTGGGAGAGATATATAAAAGGGGAGAGAAATGAGGTGAAAACATAGATCAGTGCTGGACTATTTCCCTTTCTGTGACTGTTCTTTAGTGAGGGATTACTGAAAAACAAGATCTAAGCATGAACTACTGAGCACTGGGGTCAGATTTCCACTACCAAAACTGGTTACTGTTGTGTCTTTGGGCAAGATACTTCATCAACTTATCTTTTGGTTAAACAGGAGGTATTGCACTTCTGTGGGGTATTAACTCCAAATACATTATATATTTAAATCACAATGTTACCTCGTATCATTTGGAAAATACTGCATTTGCCTAAAATAACATATTAACAAAGTTTTTGACTCTGAAAAGTTAATTATTGTAGTACTAATTTGCAAATGAAAGAACATACAGCACTAGTGTATATCGTCACCTTGTGTTTGTCCCTCCTCTTCTTTTTGTGCAGGTGTCTTATGTGAAGGCCATTGACATCTGGATGGCCGTGTGTCTGCTCTTCGTCTTCTCGGCTCTGCTCGAATATGCCGCTGTCAATTTCATCGCTCGCCAACACAAAGAGCTGCTGCGCTTTAGGAGGAGACGAAGGCACATGAAGGTAACCACCAATCTATAAATCAATATCTATGTATCTCCTGTTCATTAAACTATTTGCCTGGGATGCAGAATACACACTTCAATACTCTGAGGAAAAGATGTGAGTCTGCTCACTGATGAATCTACCTGAGTTCAGATGGATGTGACTGACAGATAGATTAGCAATCAGGGACACACATGGTCCGCTTGTATTGATCTATGCTCGCATTAGTGCAACAATGTACTGATTCCTCTATAGAACTGTTCTAACTTAATAACACAAAGAACTGAAAGAGGAGACGAAGGCACATGAAGGTAACCACCAGTCTATCGTGGAATATATGTGTACTTCCTGTCTATAGAACTACATCTATACTCACATTAGCACAACAATGTAGCAACAATGCAGTTTCATCTATAAAAGCAGTGACCATCTTGTAGGAAGAGCAAAGCTAAATTTGGACCGCAGGAAACAATATAAAATTTAGCTATGTCATGGTTGGATGACAGTAACAGTGCTTTAAAGTTGTGACAATGGTGAAATAAAAGGGTATGGTCGTTAGAACAATTTGGCCAAAACATTTACATGCATCAGAACTCAATTTTGATACTTTCCTATATCAAAGTACTTTGATACTTTGATATAGGAATATACTTGATTCTCAATACTGATTATGATACCACGATGTTATAAAGAGAGTAGATTGTGATTTTCAACATTAAATCATAATACCTCCTTTAATCGCTCTCCAAGTAAGTTCCATTGTGGTCCATGGGCATATAATAGTCTATGTGGTCTTAACCATTGTTTATTATCAATTTTACTTTACTTTTGACAACTTTAACCCCTTTATGATTTATTTTTGTGTGGTCTGAAAGTTCAAATGTCTAAAGACCATTGTGTCTGGTATAAACTCCAATCTTGTGCTCTACTTTCTGCAGTCTCACGTCTTGTTATCTTTTTAGCACTAAACTTGGACAAAGCATACACAGTGGAACAAACAGCTGTTTCATTTATTTGACCCAAAGGAACAACTTGTAAAATGTCTTCACTTTTACTGCACTATATTTCAGGTAAATGTCATTGCAAGTTTTCCCATAGTCCTTTGCACCAACAATTTCACACTCTCAAATATTACAGATAAAAGCCGTTCATGCTCCCTGGTCATTAGATCTTTGTAAACACCGAAAAGTACTGTGTTTTCTTTGCTCTCTGCTCCTGCAAAATTCATTGTGTTTGATATCGGCTTAGCTTTGTTAGTCACCGGGCGAAACACAAGACCCATCAATATTTAACACTAGGAGGATTACCGACCCAACCAAACAAGTCTGTAGAAAGGGTTGAACAGAAGGAAAAATGAACTGACTCTGCCTACATTTGTAAAGGTTTGTAGTGTTTGTAACGATGCTGTAGGATTGAGGGAGCTGGGATTTAAACAGGGCAGAAGGTGGAATAACTATAGCACTGAATGCAATCCAGGATGAGGAATTCAGAGATTTCAAAATAAGATAAAAAGATGAGCGTATAATTTATAATCAGAGTAATTCCTGAATTTGATTGGGTTGTAATTCTTATATTTTATATATAAATGGAATGGCTAACCTGTTAGCTACCAAGTTCCAAATTGGAAATGAGCATGGGTGCTGAGGTCGCTCCTGCTAGCGTTAGGAACAACTTTGATTAACAGCGCTGAAAAGCGCCCGCTCCATGCTAAACCAGCTGGGAGCGGCTCTTTGGTTGCTATGAAACTTGCTGTTAGAATTCCAAATATGGAACTCGGCTCCAAATTGGCCCCTAGAACTGCTAGCCTTGATGAGCTTCATTTGACTGGAGCCGCACACTATGGGTGACGTCACACTTTTAGTCTACTTCTTTATACAGTCTCTGGTTGTATTTCTATCTGAAGTTCTGCTGATTATAGAGATGTTTAAGTTGGTATTGTTTAGGAAACATGTGCTGCAAGTGGAGAACCTTTGTGCTTAAAAAGGGTTAATTTAATTTATTCTATAAAGAAAATGGTCTTTAAAAGGGACTTTGTATCATCTGCAAGTCAAGAATGATCTTTGTAACAGTGAGTGTGGAATTTAAATAAATGTGTATGTAATTAAATATGTAAATGAGTGAGGTGAGGTTTTTCTTAAAATGGAAGTTAGAAATATTTTCCTAAGATCACATCTATGATTGATGTCCAATGATTGTAGTATAATTTGTATTTAACAGGATGATTATTTGACAGTTCAGTTTCAAGTGAAAATTTCTTATTACATTGATGTCTGTGCAGGCTTCAGGCAAAAGTTTCCTTCCTGATTAGATGGACCTTTCCACATTCAAAAGATATAATATTTAGATGTGTGATGCATTATTGCTGTAACGGAGGACCATTGTCATGCCAAATTCTACAAATCAAGAAGGAATTCTTTATGCCTGAAACCCATGAATATGGGAGATGTTGGATATGAGGGAGCAGGTGGTATTAAGATATAACTAAACTTGTCTTCAGAAATTAACATGGCACCTGTATCCCAGATGCCCTTCCTTGTGTCATCCTCTCTATTTACTCTGTCTTAGGAAGAGGTCAAAAAGAGTTCTCTTGCATGTTGTGGGCTGAGTTACATCATCAATCGTCAGATATCCATTGTCTTAAAGCGACGGCAATCTCATTTTTCACTCAAATCAAATCAGAATTGTTTCATCAAATTTGAATTCCTGTGATGTAAAAGTTCTGTTTAAACCCTGTCCCTGTCTTCTTTCTCCTTTCTCTCCTCTCTCTCCTGTCTCATTCTCTCCCTTCTCTCTCTCCCCTGTCCCCTCTCCCTCCTCTCTCTCTCCTCACCATATTCTCTCACTACTCTCTTTCTCTCCTCCTTCCTCTCTTTCCTATCTCTCCATTAGAATCTCCAAACACAGAGATACATAGACAGATAGAGATAGGTAGATAGATAGAGATAGATGGACAAAGATATGAAGTGCCATGTTTGAGCTGTTCTCACATCACTCACACTTTTAAACAGATGCTCCATCAAAACATCTTAAAAAAAAAGGCATATCAGATACAATTCTGCTTTTCAACATCAAGATAAAATATCCAAAGCCATTTTTGACCTGAACTAAACACACATTAATCTTTTTTTTTTTTTTTTTTAAACAGGAACTGGAAAAACTGTCATGTTGTCTGAATTGTTTGATCAAAATTGGCACATGCAGAACAGCTCCTTTAAATGGCTTTTCCTTTTGCTTAGCACTAACTAAGCAAGTATGGATGTAACCATATCAAAATCTCCCATTATGGTATTATCACAATGTTCATCTCACAGTACAGTGTTTTGCAATATTAAAAATATGCTAACCAAGTCGTTGATATGCAATTTTTTTCCATTTAAAATGCATTGACAAGCCTTTAGTGCTGTCTTTAAAGAAGACCTATTCTTCAAAATCAACTTTGAGCCTTTAACCATGTTGTAGTTGTTTCCCTTTCTCATTTACACCGTCAAATATGTAATTGGTGTGATTTGTGCATATTTGAACAATCTTTATTTGCTTATTTCGAAGACTCCATATTGCCTGTCAATCCCTAATGAAGTTTACGGCAGACACAAGCACAATAGGTCTTCTTTAATTGTTTAAAGGTCCTATACCCAAAATTTGTCTTGCCCCAGTACAGATATATTGTATAGGCAGCTCTTGAGTTCCAAATAAGTCTGCTGTATACTGTCTGCATCTAATTAGAAAGTGTTTCAATGTTCGATAATCAGAAAGTGTGCTGTTAACATGCGAGTTGTCTCCAGTAGGTTAGATTACTGTAACGGCCAGCTCACTGGCTTCTCCAAAAGAGCATTGAAACAGCTGCAGTACATCCATGTTTTGATTTGTTTGTATTGTGGCTTTCTTATTCTGTAAAGCACTTTGAATTACTTTGTGTACAAATTGTGCTATACAATAAACTTGCTTTGCCTTGCCTAGTTGCTGTTAGTTCTGCTACGATAAAACAGTCTGAAAGTTGTGAAAAGTGCTTACAAACTCACTGAATAATTAGGATGCTCAGAATGCATAAGGTAAGTGAGGAATAACTTTGGACCACTGCAAGAACTTCACGTTTTTAAGACTGTAAAAATCAGGTAGTGCCTTTAATAACATTTATTTAGTCCAGGTGTGGTTCTGAATCTGACCTCTTTTAGTCCTGCTTTGGTTTGGCCTACTTTCCATGTTGCACGATTTACTGTAACCTGCAGAAAAAATGACATTGCATTTCTAGGTCTATTTATAAGTCTGGAGGTAGGGGAGGGTAGTGGTTCAAATTTATAATAAATAAATATAGCAAATAAAATTCCCGTGTATTTAATCCCAAATCCCGTTGTGGTAATCCGTGTTGCTGGCGATGCATTTGGCTGAATTAGACGAGAGTTCGGACCGTCACTGATCCCAGCCACCGCGGGCTTAAATCTGACCCATTTTATTTACTTTAGCGTTAGCGATAACAGCATTAGCCTAGCCTTCTCTGTGCTATTATGTCATTTCTATTTGTGAAGCTAAAGCAGGTCAAACCGCTAACGGCTAACTGCAAATGGACAGCAGTGCTAAATGTGCCTAGAGGAGAGTATTTTAAGCATGAAATACTATTGTAACATAAAAATAATTTCAGTTAAGTAGCTGTAAAAGGTAGTCCACAAAGACCCAAATTTAGTAGTGGTAGCTCAGAGAAATTACCCATGTGTCCTTGGGCATGACACGTTGTACTGGAGAGGCCATGTTTGTATAGAATTACACAGAGAGTAACCCAGATGTAAATGGAAATTACATTAAGAGATGTGGCTATTGTCACCTTTTTATATTAAAGATCCCCTATGTAACTTTTCCACATCTGCTTGTCGCCATGGTGACGTCATTGCTTTGCCTGGAATGTTCCACAGTATGGTGTTGAACTTGTATATCTCCAGGGGGCAAACAACTGAGGACACAAGGCAAAGTTGCTCTCATTCACAGAAAGACTTAATTTTTCTTGCAGAAAAGGATGGGCAAAGGACAGGTTATCCATTGTGTTGTGTCCTATGAATATTGGTGAATTTCCCTGATATTGACCAATGTTTCACTGATTATTTTTCTAACTTTTTGTTGGTTAAATTAACAATTGTGTTAAGCTGAAAACATCTGTAATTGAGTAAATGTGAGATAGAAACGCTGAATGCCATACTCTGTAACATTGCTATACTGTGGAACTATACCTGCTCCTATAAATAAGGTGTTATATATGGCAGCATGATGAAACACACACATACACAGAAAACATATAATAGACCACCTACAAAAAATCAAGTTAATTAAAATAAACACTACCTAACTAACAATTATTTGTAGAATATTTCCATTTGTGGCATTGTTTTGATATTTATTATGTCTCAAAATTAGCATTAGCATCAGCATTGAGACTCAAATACCCCTCTTTCTAACCACAGAAGTGTGAAATATTCATTGTATTTGTGTAATGTTTAACATGTTGTCAGTGACATCCACACACAGCTTCCTGTCCACTGCCTTATCTTTAAATATTTATTCATTGTGGTGTGACTCAGTATAAACCTCATAGAGATACAACTGGACAGGAAGTAGTGATGCTAACAGTGAGGCTGCTGGGGCTGCTGTGCACAGGGCCAGTTTAGATGATGACTGGAGGTTTACATTTTTACGTAACGCACATATTTTGGTGTTATTTTTGAGGCGAGTCAGTGAGCAGAGGACATTTTAGAGTGTTCACCAGATTTTAGTTGGGTTGGGGCAACAATAGTCCAGTTGGTTGAGCATTCGTCCTCTGATTTGAATGTTGGGGGTTTGAATCCTGATTTTGACATAAACCTCCTTAGTAGAACAGTCAGATCCACAGGTTGGTGGTGTGATTCCAGCTCCCAGTTTAGTCACAGTCTGGGTTGAGTTCTGGTACTTACAGAGTTCAGAATTAGCCCTAGACTGGTTCAGTTCTAGCTTAGAGCTCTTTAAATTAAAACTGAATAAATTATTAGACCTGGTTTATTCTAGTGTTCTCACACTATCTATCTTAAAAACACCGGCTCATACCTGCTAAGTCCTGGTTCAGATCTGGGTTGGTCCTGGTTCAGTCCTGGGTTAGTCCTGGTTCAAACCTGGGGTAGTCCTGGTTCAGACCTGGGTTAGTCCTGGTTCAGTCCTGGGTTAGTCCTGGTTCAGACCTGGGTTAGTCCTGGTTCAGACTTGCTTCAGACTTGGTTTTGTCCTTGCTGTTGTCCTTGCTCTTGGTTTAGTCACTTCCAAACATAATATGGAACATTGCATTTACTTTAGTGCTAAATCTTACTGTGTTTTGAAGGACAGGACATGTTTTTTGTCCTTGCCATTGGATTAGTCTCTGATTAACTTCTAAAACGTAACAAATTGCTAACTTTAGTGCTAAACATCAGTGCATTTTAAAGGACATCTGAAAACACTTTCTGCTCTGATGCTCTGAGCTCTGCATAACGACGCCTGGGAAAGTCCTGGTTTAGACCTGGTTTAGTCCTGGTTCACATCTACTTTAGACGTTATTCAGACCAGGTTTAGTCCTTGTTCGGACCTGGTGTAGTCCTGGTTCAGGTCTAGTTTAGTCTAAGTTAGTCGTGGTTTATTCCTGGATTAGTCCCGGTTCAGACCTAGTTTAGTCTGAGTTAGTCCTGGTTTAGTCCTGGTCCAGACCTGGTTCAGACCTGCTTCAGACCTGGTTCAGACCTGCTTTTGTCCTTGCTATGTGTTTAGTCACTGCTTCGTTCCCAAACAAAGATCTTACATATACTTCAGTACTAAACCACAGTCCGATTTGAAGGAACTTGAAATTACTTGACTTTTTGCCCTGAGCTCTACGTAATATCTGTCTAAGAAACAAACCTCCACACATTTAATCCTTTCTTTTATTTTAGACTCTGCTCCTGAGGTCACTCCGGCACAGCGCATCTGTTTTTCAAAAGTCCCAGTCTATACTAGATAATGAGTTTTAATTCAGGCTGCGGTGAAAAGAGCAGCAATAATAAAAGTGCTGACATAGAGAAAGCTGACTTAAATTAACCTGTGATTCATTGGGTCACCGGGGGATAAGGGTATATAAGGGAGGTAAGAATGATCACAACCAAATCGAAATAGCAATTTGAATGGTTTTAATTAGAAAATTGTACGGTAACATTGTGTCTTAATATGGAAAACAAAATGTCCCTGTGTCTCTGTGGGGGATTTGTTCTGTGTAAAAGCAGCTAACCCTGTAGTTTAGACCTCTACAAACCTATATCAGAGCTTCAACAATTTTTTATTTCAGTTAATAAATTGTGATTTCTTTAGTGAATTTGCGATTTTTCTCAAATTATACATATACATATATAAAAAATATATATATATATCCTGCTCACCCTCCGCGGGTGGTCTTATCCCCTCTTTTTCCATGCTCGGGACCTCGAGGGTTCTGCGCAGTATCTTTTCCTCCTCTTTGCTGTTCCGCTCATATGGAATGGCCCAGTAATTACAGATAAATTGACCATAAACCAGGTCAGCAAATCGGCAATCTGACAGTTAAACAGCAAATTCCACCACAGAATTCCAACATGTCCTCCAGTTCAGTTTAAATCGGAGTTCACGGATATATTGCTTGTTTTTCTTCCTGATGTTCCCTGCTCTCCTCCTGTGTGCAGTTATCAGCCTCTCCACATGTTTGTCCAGCCCTGATTGTGTTATAGAGGATTAGACTGTTCAATATAGACAGACTAAACATTATGGAGGCATCCTCCCCATAGACCTGTGTTTGTTTATGAGCGCTGTGTTTTACCTCTGCACTCTGTAATCCTAATGAACTCTGAGCCATATGCAGGGCTGAGGGCTTATGGACAAGACAGAGAAGAATATACAATTGTGCAGTGGTAGATTACTGCATTAAAAGCCCTGTAGTTGATGTTTCAATGGATTTGAGCAAAATGTGTCCTTGCCCCAGTAGAGGTCAAAATAACTCTGCTGATGTACTGTCTGCATCTAATTATAATGCATTTTATTCTCAGATAATCAGGAAATGCATTGTTAGCATGCTAGTTGTTAGAATTAACGTGATGGCAAAACTTTGCGCGGGTCTCTGAGAGTTGTGAAAAGTACTTATAAATCCATTGCGGTGAATAATTAGGATGCTCAGAATGCATAAGGTAAATGAAGAATAACTTTGGACTAATGCAAACTGTTTAAAATGAATGAGTTGTTTTCACATTTTAAGACCATAAAAACAAGTATAGCACCTTTAAGGTCCACTGCATTTTTTGTTTTTGAGTATTTTACTTTCAATCAATCAAACTTTATTTCTATAGCACCTTCCAACAACCAAAGCTGACCAGTGCTGTACAACATTAAAAACAAGATAAAAAAAACAATAAACATCATACAAATAGGTCGACAAAGCACATTACACCATTAAAATGAAGGAAGTGTCACAGGGCCACTAAGTGTTAAAAGCCATTCTAAATAGGTGGGTTTTAAGTTTGGCTTTGAACAGAGGCAGGTCAGTGATGGAACGTAACTCAATGGGCAAAGAGTTCCAGAGTTTGGACCCGCCACTACAAAAGAACGATCACCCCACTGTTTGCCCCGGGACCGGGGGACCTCCAGCAGATGTTGCCCAGTAGATCGTAGAGCTCTGCTGGGTTGGTGAGGGGTCAAAAACTCACACAGGTAGGAGGGTGCAAGACCACTGACTGCATTAAAAACAAACATTAAAATTTTAAAATGAATTCTGAAGTGGACAGGGAGCCAGTGCAAGGAGTATAGGACAGGGGTGATGTGGTCATGTGGTCATTGTGAAAAAGTGATCACATAAAAATAAAATATTAATCTTACAATCATCGGGCCTGTATTATTTGACATGTTTTAAAGGTACACTGGTCCACCACCTGCGTATTTGCATGGTGATGGACTGCTACGCTTGAAATGTTCCGCTGTATTGCATTAAACACATCTTCCTTGCATTTATTAAAGGTGTTTTATAGCAAGAAAAAAAAACCTTGAGAAAAATGTACTTTTACTGGGACTAGGCTCGCCTCTCTACAGATCTGGTCCATAATTTGGCCTGGCCTCCATAGAGATAGTTAAGTATAAATGCTGTACCGTGGAACAATCCAGTAAAAACAATAGCATCTCCATGATGACAAGGAGGCGATGGACCCTCTAAGATACATAGTTTTTTTTCTGGCTGGTTTCAACATTGTTAATTCTAAAACAAACTTTAATGAAGTTTTATTTTAGCCTTTGTAAAATATGACCTCTGAAACATTTATAGAGAACTAAAGTCTACCTCACATAATAATTAGTTTTTTGAATATTATTGTTCTTGGATAAATGAACTTGCACTAAAAGCTCTTGTGCAATTTTTTATTTTTTTTTTGGTTGAGATTGAGTTGGACTCCTCAGAATCCTTTTTGCTTTGGTCAGGTATTAGTTAGCAAAACAATGGCTCTGCTAATTATGATTTCAAATATTAATGCTCTCCTGAAATAATGGTTTATGTCATTTTTTCACATATTTGAGGAAACACAAAAAGATAATTCTAATAGATGAGAGATGATATACGAACACTTCTGACAGTCAACTGTGTAACACAAAGCCACAGAATGACTTCAGAATGACTTGGGCCATTTTGAGATCATGGCCTTGTGACTTGACACATTTTAAACAGGTATTGTGGAATTTCTAATACTATAAACTTTAAAAATATAAAACCAACAAAGAAGTTGTCTTGAATCAAAGAGTCTGGTTTATTGAATCAACTATGATGCACACAATTGTGAAAGAGATGTTGTCCCTAATAGTGTCGTCTCGCTCAGCACAAATGAACATACATACAGTGTATTTATTCCATCAAAACAAAAGTACAAGAAAACCAGTATAGTCTAGTCCAAGTGGCTCGAGGCCATTGGACGCATCTTCCTGTAGGCTCCAAGGGCTAAAAACAACACATACACTCGTGCATAACAAAATATGGTACAGCAGATGTCTCCATGAATAAACATTTAAGGTAAAGAGATCCATAACAATACAAGTAAAGATTTAGAGTTTTTCAGATTTTGTATGGCACATGTTGCACTAAATTAAATTCATTTCAATCCAAGTTTATTCATATATGACATTTAACCTCAGATGAATAAAGTGCGTCACATAAAATTCAACAAAAAGGTTGAGAGGATATGACAGGCAGAAGGAGGCTGTTCCATACTCCGGGCACTGCCACAGAAAAGGCTCTGTCATCTCTGGTCTTGAGTCTGGCTTTGGGCACAGCCAGCAGGAGCATAGGCCATTATTTTAAGAGGGCGACAATATAGTAGCAAATGTGGCTTTTGACACAAGCCAATAGATTATTTGCAATCATCTCACGATCCGTTCAACTGACGAGGTTGAAATATTTCCCAGAGGTGGATGGCCTCTGTTTTATGCAAAAAAAACTATTTTTTGACTGACTTAGACCATTATTGTAGGAGGGCGTCAGTATTAATTGATGTAAGCCAATGGTGGAAGAAGTGCTGAGTTTTGTTAGTCAAGAAAAAGTACAGATGCCAGAGCAAAAAAAAACAAAAAAAAACCCTCAAGTAAAAGTATCACGTGAAAAAATTTAATGCATTTAAGTAAAAGTATTAAGGTACCTGTTTAAAAATGTAGAACGTAAAAGTATTTCATGCAGATTTTGAGCTATAAGGCTTCAAATGTATCGATCAGATTTGTGCTGAATTTTGTTCAATACATTCTTTTCTCTGTTTTTATCTGTATATTTTATGTTTGCTCAAACTACGTTAAAAATAAAACCTCTCAGTCTTTTCAGCAGGTCTCAAACAATAATAAAAAATGCTTTTCAATGTTTTCCTGTTCAAAAATGTAATGGAGTAGAAAGTACAGTTCCCTGCTCTCAAACATAGTAAAATAAAAGTTAAAAAGTTCACTTGAAAATGTAGTTAAGTAAAGTACAGATACCTAAAATTCTGCATTTCTCAAAAAATATAATAGAAAATATATAAAAGAAAGAGATTTCCCATGCAGACAGGCCACACCTCATATAAATGTACTAAAACTACAGTCTGTCCTGTGTTTGAAATGCATCAGTTTCTGCTCGGCTCTAATCCCATAAAACAGCTCTTTATGGCACCATTTATTCAACCACTGTCCTCATTTGACTTCTCTGTAGTTTAGGGGAAAAGACTGAGAAAGAGGGACAGAGAGAGGAGAGGGAAAGAAGGGAGCGAGAGAGAGGAGGGGCAGAAAGAAAAAGGATAGAAAGAGAGAGGAAGAGATGGGATGGGGGGCGTGAGGGGGTGGAAGAGAGGAGAGGGGGAGGAGAGCGGGAGAAAGAGAGAGGAGAGGGCAAAGTGAGGGAGAGGGGGCGGAGAGTGAGGGAGGTAGGAAGGGAAAGAGGAGAGCGAAAGACAGGGGAAACGGGGAGAGGAGGAGAGAGTGGGAGAGAGAGAGGGGAAAGGAAGAAGAGAAAGGGAGAGAAGGGAGACGGGGTGGTAAGAGGCTGAAAGAAAAGTATAGAGATGTCTGAGAAGAGAGGGGGAGAGAAAGAGGGAATAGAAGAATGGGTAGAGGAAGAGAGAGGGAGGCAGAAAGGAAGGAGAGGAGAAGGAAAGAAAGGGAAAAGGGGAGAGAGACATGAGGGGGAGAGGAGAGAGGAGATGAAGAGATAGGGAAAGGAGGGAGAGGGGAGACACAAAGAGAGTGAGAGTGGAGAGAAAGAGAAAGAGGGGAGAGGGGGGTAACTGAGAGAAGGTTGATCAAGAGGAGAAAGAGAGAATAAAGGGATGGACAAGAGAGAGAGAAAGAGGGGGAGAGAAAGAGGTACAGAAAAGAGGGAGAGAGGGAGGAGGGGCAGAGCCAGTTGGAGCGCTCAGTAGAGTTGTATCGATTGGTGGTGACAGCGATAGTCCAGAGTCAGGCTCATTACAGAAACAGAACTGCAAACCAATGGATTCTACACTCTGTGCATTTTAATACAACAGTATGGATTTACATAGAATCACATGGTGGGGAGGAGGACAGTGGTGTTACACAAATTTGTAGTGCATGCCTAGTTTTTGTTTTTTTAATCTATATATTTATGTATTTTATTGTCAGATCCCTCTTATTAGTCCTATTTTAGCTCTTTTTAGTGGAATAGTCTTGATCTGATCCTGGATTAGACCTGGTTTAAATCCGGTTTAGTCCACATATAATATGAATACTTTGCAACTGACATCAACATTCCCTGGTCGGGGGTGCTAACTAAAGGCACTGCTCTGTCTGAAGATCTGTTACTCAAGTTAGACATTAAGTTAGACATCTGAGCTTTGTTTTAACATAATCTGACCAGAAAGAACTGATTTAGCTGGAACTACAACAAGTGAGCTGATTTGTGCTGTTAAAGGTTCTGTATTACACAAAACTGACTCTTTAAACCATGTTAAACCTCCTAAGAACAAACCTGGCGTTGCATTTTGTTTCATTCACACATGCTTGAGTAACTGTTTATTATGAGTCTTCATCTCCAAAACTAGAAATGCTCTGTTGTGGTGACTTGAAGAGATAGTTTTACAACAGTTAACAACTCCTTTTACCTCTTGTTTAGTAGAGATTGGCAATTCCAGGGCTGAAAAGATCCAAATGATTCTAGATTCTAGAAGCATATGGACAGTGGAGCACGTCCTGTATTACCACATGACATCATAAGGTAGAAGACAGTGTTTTCAGTTTGAGAGAAGAACTGAGCCTAAATATGTAGGGTTTTTGTGTTAATGATGTGTTAATGAAACAAAACACAACTCCAGGTATGTTTGTGATGGGGAAATATTATAACATAGATCAGAAACTACTGTAATACAGGCCATTTAAACAGTTCCATTAACATTACAGTCACAAACTAGCAGTCACTTTCACCTTTTTGTGGAAAATCAAACACCTAAACAGGACCATGAATGCGTGTATTGAACCCAGGTTCCTGAAAATGTGCTGTTTTTGAATTTATGTCAAGTGAATTTTCCTGAAGCTGTTGTTGTTCTTGGGCTAATATACAGAATAGCAAACATATGTTAAATGTGCATTGAAAACCCATATTTATAGATTTGCTAACCTAAAACGAGCCACTCCCATGTCTCTGGCCCCCATGTCCCTCTTGTACACACTGGGCCATTCACACTACAATAGTATGTCATATAATAGAGTTAACAGTGCACCAATGCCCCCTGCTGGCTCTGCACCTCACTGCAGCAGATCCCTTCTCAAGGGTCTCTTTGGCGGCGCCTCTGAGCTCTCACCGGATTTGTGACCTAACACTACTCTGTGTATCCCTCTCTTCTCTTTCTCTCTCCCTTTCTATTCTCTCTTTCATCCTTTCTTCTTTCTCTGTCTCTCTCCCTTTCTACTGTTGCTCTCATCCTTTCTGCACTTTTCTTTCTCTCTTTCTCTCTGTCTCTCCTCCTTTTTATTCTCTCTCTCATCTTTTCATCTGTCTTCTCTCTCTCTCTGTCTCTCTCCATTTCTATTCCCTCTTTCATCATCCTTTCTCCTCCTTTCTCTGTCTCTCTCCCTTTCTGTGTTCTCTCTTACATCCTTTCTTCTCTTATTTTTCTTATTATCTCTCACTCCCTCTCTTGTCTTTCTTTTCCTTTGTCTCCAATCTCTCTACTCCCTCTTTATTTATTTCTATCCCCTCTTCCTCTTTATTCTCTTCTCATTTCTCTTGACCCCCTCTTCTTTTTCTCTCTCCCCTCCTCTGTCCATCCCTCTCTACTCTTTATTCTGTCTCTTCCTCTCTCTCTTGTTCTGCCTTTTTTCTATTTCTCCTCTCCTCATTCTTTCCTTTTTTTCTCTTTTCTTTCTTCCTCCTTTCTCTTTCTCTTTTCCATACCATTCTCATTCGCTCTCTTCTTTGTCTTTCTATCTCTTTTCTCTTCTCTCTATCTTGCCCCTTTCTTTCTATCTCTCTCTCTCCACTCTCACTCCCGCCTCCTCCTTTTCAGCCTCTTCTCTTTCTTTTCTTTATTTTCCCTCTATCTCTATCTCTGATTACCATTCTTCCTTCTCTGTTTCTACATCTCTTTCTTTTCTCTCTGCACCTCCCTTTCTCTCCTCTGTCCATCTCTTTTTGTCTGTTCCTCTCTGCTCTCTTTCCCCTCGCTCTCCTCTCATTCTTGTCTCTATCTCTCCTTCTCCTCCCTCTCTCCTTTCTCTCCCGTCTCATCCCTCTCTCTGTAAACAATAGCTTTCATTAAACTAAGTGTTGTGTCTGAGGTCTGACATATCTATTCTTGGAGGTGCAGTATCAGAAATAACTGTCCTATATTAAGTTGAGTATTATTGGATTAGACTCTATTTTCATTTTTAAAAGCCACTTCCTATAAGGCATGAGAAGAAATGACTTGACGACAGTTGCTCTGTTGGTAGTAGTAGTAGTAGTAGTAGGAGTAGCAGTAGCAGCAGTAGTAGTAGCAGTTTACCTGGGAACCAGAATACACACTTCTCCAATACTTAATAAAGATGTCAGTCTGGTCACCAGTGGCTCTTCCTGAATTCAGATGGGCATGATTGACACGTGGATTAGCCAATCAGGGGCACGCATGGTTTGTCCACATCAAAACAAATATGGCTGCTTACAAGGACGGTGGTGATGGGGGAGTCAGTCAAGGTGAGGGGGGGCAGGGGGGCTGTGACTTTCCTGAAGTCCACAATTATCTCCACTGTCTTCTGGGCATTGAGCTCCAGGTTGTTGCTGCTGCACCAGGACACCAGCCGATCCACCTCCCTCCTGTAGACAGACTAATCCCCGTCCGAGATGAGCCCAATGAGGGTGGTGTCATCCGCAAACTTGACCAGTTTGACGGAGTCGTGGCTGGAGGTGCAGTAGTTAGTGTACAGGGAGAAGAGCAGGGGGGAAAGTACACAGCCCTGTGGAGATCCTGTGCTGATTGTCAGAGTGCCCGAGACATTCTTCCCCAGCCACACGCACTGCCTCTGGTCGGTCAGGAAGGCAGTGATCCACCTGCAGGTGGAGTCAGGCACGTTGAGCTGAGCGAGCTTGTCCTGGAGCAGAGCAAGGAGGATGGTGTTGAACGCAGAGCTGAAGTCCACAAACAGGATCCTGGCATAGGTTCCCGGGCAGTCAAGATGCTGGAGGATGAAGTGAAGGGCCAGGTTAATGGCGTCGTCCACAGACCGATTGGCTCTGTAGGCGAACTGCAGAGGGTCCAGGAGGAGGGAGATGAGGGACTTGAGGTGGTGCAGGACCAGGCGCTCAAATGACTTCATGACTACAGACGTCAGCGCCACAGGTCTGTAGTCATTAAGTCCAGTAATCCTGGGCTTCTTGGGGATATCCCTCTGCCTAACAAATTCAGACTAATATCTCTCTTTATTTGTATATATGTAATAGTAGTAGTAGTGGTGGTAGTAGTAGTAGTAGATGCATCCCACCAATGGCCCCTG
This sequence comes from Periophthalmus modestus, assembly GCA_019594935.1. Lineage (NCBI taxonomy): Eukaryota > Metazoa > Chordata > Actinopteri > Gobiiformes > Gobiidae > Periophthalmus > Periophthalmus modestus. The sequence continues at coordinate 20,884,150 of JAIEZT010001368.1, read as the reverse complement.
CACCCCAGTTTGAGAACCTGTCCCTTATTTTAAATGCATGACAAGACATGTCCTTGGGGATGAAACAAAAGCTTTGTTTTCTTCACAACACAAATTAATTACCTTTAAATTAAACCTGCGTTATGTAAAGGCCCATAGGATGAAACAGCACACACAAATAAAGTTACGCAGTGTGTGTACGGCGTAGTCTCCCTCCTCATCCATCTTTACTGCAGCCCCTCTCGTAACTGCTAATTAAACCTGAGCTAAAGAATGAGCCAGGCCATAATATACGACCAGGGTGGGACCAAGGGCACAGAGGGAGGTCGCTGTGAGGCCTGCCCAGGAATAAGCACTTCTGCTGGCATCTGACATCTCCGGGCTGCATGGTGCCTTAAAGTTAGCCTCCAACTTTTGTGTAGATGTGCAAAACATAAGAAAATCATTAAAGGAGCATTATGTAACCTTTGTGTTGGAGTGAAGTTTAAGTCTATATATATATATATATATATATATATATATATATATATATATATATATATATATATATATATATATATATATATATATATATATATATATATATATATAAATATATATATATATATATATATATATATATATATATATATATATATATATATATATATATATATATATATATATATATATATATTTATATTTTTTTTTTTTTTTTTTTTTTTTTTTTTTTTTTTTTTAATGTATATAGAGGAGAGTCTCCTGAATTACCACCTAGCAACATCATAAGGGGATGTTGTTGTTGGTGGTGGTGGTGGTAGTGGTGTTGGTGGTTCAAGTTTTTTCCTTGGATATACTTTGACACACTGGCTCTCACACATTACATTAAGTTTATTTACAATCAGTACAGGACCCAGCACCTAGAGACGTGAACCCTGAACACATTATAACAATGTTATTCATTCCAGTCTAGTGCAGTCCAGTCTGGCTATGCTTCTGTCATAGGGAGTGTTATACTTTTGGTGATATAGGTCAAGATAACAAGGACAGAGCTTTTAATAAATATATATATATATATATATATATATATATATATATATATATATATATATATATATATTTTATTTTTTTTTTTTTTTTTTTAATAAAATGTCTATAGGCTATACACAAGAGGTACAGTGCACTTTTACATAGATCTAGCCATTCTAAATGTAGGATTAACCAAACATGTGTGTGCGTTACATGTAAAATGTTAGTAGAAAACTTTATCACACAGGCTCAAAATGTTGGTTAGCAGAATAAATGACCTCCAGGTGTGTCAACACCTGTCCTGGTTCTGTCCTTGTTTCCATAGTAACCATCTGTTTCTATTAATGCATTAGGTCTATTTACACAACAGTCTGTGGTTTGCCCTTCACTCTAATTTAAACCAATACAAATGACCTGCTTTATACAGCCATGTTACAGTAGCAGAGTAATTATCCTGTCTCCTTCTCTCAGTAAGGAGGTTGTGGGTTAGATTCCTGATCCCTCTGAGTGGAGTGCGCATGCCCTCCCTGTGTTGCTGTGGCAAAGTGGTTATCCTGTCTCCTCCTCTCAGTAAGCAGGTTGTGTGTTACACACCTGATCTGTCTGTGCTGCTGTGCTTCCCTCTGGTGGCAGTGGGTGGTACTGTGTCTCTGGGTGATTTGTGGTTACTGCAGAGGTTTGCGGCGGTCGTTAAATGCTGTTGGCTGATCAGACTTCGCTGCAGTGCTTTCGGGCTCTTGCTGATAAAATGTCACCACACAGACAAGCCTAGGCTCAGGGAAAAACAAGCTGCGTTTGGAGGGTTTAATATCGAAAAGTGTCTAGATAAATTGGTTTATTATTTGATTTGATAATAGGAAGACAGAATTGCTCACAGTATGTATTTTTGTTTCATTTTAAAGGTTAAAGGTTAAGCAAAACTGACTCCTGTGAGCTTTTAGTCACGTTAAAAAGCTGTGAGTTGTGTTCCGTTTCATTCACGCATGCTAAATAATCCTGGATTACTCAGTCTGTCGACATCTCCAATGCTCAGAATATTCTGTTCCACCTTGTGATGTCATCAAGAGGTTTTTAATGTTTGTTTTTTTTATATTTTTAACCTCAATTGAACTGTTTTACTCTACAATATACTAGAATAGCCATTGTTGTTGCCTTTCATTTTGTCTTTTGTTCAATTGAGATTGGCACAGAAATTCAATATCTTATGCCGCAAAACACAGTGGAGCACTTCCTGTATTTCCACATGGGATCACAAAGTGGAACCAAGTGTTTCCTGCTTGATAGAAGAACACAGCCTAAATATGCAGGATTTGTGTGTTAGTCATGTGTGAATGAAACAAAACACAATTCCAGGTATGCTGAGGAAACAACACTATAACATAAATCAGAACTTGTCCATCACATATTGCCAGTCAATGTCAACCCATAAAAAAAACTTTAAATAAATGTATAAATATTATATACATTCTTAAACATCAGAATTAAGTTGACCAATACCCATGTCATTTAAAGGTGATATATAATGTTTCTGGTCTCTATAGAGAGAGAGTTATAGGTCAGGTCTGTGGAGAGGCAAGCCTGCTCACAGTTATTGCTCAGTGTTATAGTGTTTTTATACTTTGAGCAATAAAGACACCTGCAATTGAATAGATAGGATAGATGAGTTAAATACCACAGTGGAACATTCCAGGCAAAGCAATAACATCTCTAGACAAGCAGGTGATGGACCGTCCAGCAGAAACGTTACACAATGCACCTTTAAATCTAGTTTATGTCTAATCTCTCCCAATCTCTTCACAGTAAACTCCAGAGCTGGAACTTTGGAGGTGACTCTGGCTTTGTTGTTTGGCTCATATATAACTCTGAGTTTCTGGAGCTGATAACAGAGGAGCTGAGCAGAGACTGAGAACAAGCTCAGTATCTTAGAGCTCACAGCAACAGCAACACGAGTGTGTCAGTCGAACTGTCTCATATTAGGAAATCATGGAGTGACCACTCTGTCGCTAACCTTGTGCAGCGAGATGGACTCTCGAGGTATTTGTGTTCGGTGCCAGCACCCACGGTGGTGCTGGCCCGAGACTGGACCAGTAACAGAGCAACATTATCATTTGGGCGGAGCCAAAGGTAAAGCTCCCAAATGAACTAAAACAAAAATGGCAATGCAGAGGGACGTACTTCAGCAGAAATACAGATATTTTAGTTTGTGAAAAATGTGCAGAGGGAAGCACTTTGTGCATTTGTGGACAGGGAAGATGCCTGTGCTTTTCACTCAACTGGATGTAACAAAGGTTTGGTTTCTCAGCTTGTTCTACTGCTGTGACACTTTGACCAATCAGATTCTATTATTCAGCATAAAATTCCGCCTTGTTCGACTGTTAGAGGCAGTCCTTGTTATCTTGGGCTATATCATCAGAGCTATAATACTCCTTACAACAGAAGCATAGCTAGACGAGACTAGACTGTGACCAGACTGCACTCTTCTAGACTAGCATGCTATCTAAGAAGAAGATATAATATACTCATCTTGGATTTCTGGGTGGATAGCAGTCTGTGTTCTACAAGTTCTGCATTGTTCAGAATGTTAAACATATCGGGTATGAGCCACTGTTACCCTGTTACCTTCGACACCCTGTGTATACATAGAGTGTTCCCAGTATTCCAAATGTCGTCCCTAACACCATCTCTCGCTCTCTCTTTCAGGAGGACGAGACGGGCGAGGGTCGGTTTGGTTTCCAGGGTTACGGCATGGGTCCCACATGTCTGCAGCCCAAAGACGGCATGGCCATCAAGGGCAGCAACAACAACAATGCTCCGCCCACGACCACCACCACCGCCCCTGAGAAGAGCATCGAGGAAATGAAGAAGCTCTTCATCAGCAGAGCCAAGCGCATCGACACCGTGTCCCGCGTAGCCTTCCCCCTCGTCTTCCTCATTTTTAACATTTTCTACTGGATCATTTACAAGATCATCCGCAGCGAGGACATACACAAGCAGTAGAGGCTCCAGACCGAACGGGTGGCATCTTGAGGAGCGGACGCCATGTTGTTGTTTTTTTTCTTTTGTTTTGATCTTGTTTTGGAAATTGCCATGGCCTCCTTGTTACAGCAAAGGGAGGAGAAGTGGCTTATTTTGATGAGAGAAAAGGAGAATTCATTGTTTTTGAATATAGTTTTTATGGGTATGTTGGTTTAAATATGCATTGCCTAGGAGATACTGATCAGAGCATTGTCTTTGTCTGAAAAGATGGAGGACAGAAGTAAGACAAGCGAAATGCATTCATAAAATGTAGGTCTAGAAAATAATATTTTGTGTATTAGACCACAAATCAAAATAGAAATAAAAAAGTTAAGGTTTTAAAGGCATTCTAAAGTAAATCAAGTTATGCCAAACTTTTAAAATTCCCAAAAAATGCAACATAAGGATGTTAGTATAAGATAAAGGATTGCAGAGGATTAGCTTTGTCACTATAATCCAACATATTTACATCTGTACAGTGTCTACAATTGTTCTATCCTCATTCTTAATTTACAGTCCGTTGTAAAATTCTGTGCAATGCTCAGTCCACAAGCCACCCATGCTCCCACACGACAATTCTCCATAAATATACAAAAACATGATATAAAACTACACACAACAACTTGACAAACCTGATGTGATGTGCAATAGTTGAATTTGTTGGCATTTGAATTCCAATAACCTAGAATATATTAACAGTAGTGATAGCTTTTGGTAACAAGTTATTTATGCTGGCAAAATCGATTTTAAATTTCTGTTAACTTTTAGAAACTTACATATGGGTCATGCACTGTCAAATTTCTCACACCATAGTTCACCAAAGAAAAGATTTGGTCTAGTTCAAAACAAGGAATGATCCAAAGGAGATCAAAAAAGTAGATAAAATGAAGGCCACCTAAAGGAGCCTGCATACCACAATTTGAGAAACACTGTGTTAAATGAATGCATATTTGCTTGTCATATTAACTAACCACTGTCTCCTACAGGCAATGCATAACCTATACATATACACCTCATTAACCTTATTTGAAAACACCGAACTCTCCTTTGACCTCCTTATATAAATTTCAGATACCACATCCCTGCTTTATTTCCCCCTCCTCCACCCCCAAAGTCCTGGCTCCCCCTACTGAACAACCAGTGCAATAGCAATGCAGACAAATGCATGAAAAATGAATGTGGCAATATATTCAAAAAGATACAAACTTCTGGGAGGGGACAAAACTTTGGAGTAACTTTCGAACGACTTCAATTTGAGATGCCGGGAAAAGTCCAAGTTTATTTTAAAAAGACACAAGAAATATAGATCTATTTAAAAAAAGGAGTTGTAATATATAATACTCATCTGGGACTTCTGGGTGGACGGCGACGCGGCGGCCATCTTGGTAAGGGATCTGTGCTTCCATAAAGAACTCGATATCTAGATTTTGCTTCTGTATTTATGAGCACTTGTTGGCGCTTTCCTCCTCCTCTCCTCAACAGAAAACCTTGAACTGCTAAAAATTAAACTTATGATTGAGGTTTGCTGCTTTTTGCTCATCCGCGCGACTAAAAAAATCTTATTATAATCTTTAAAACGCAGAAAGAGCATAAGACATTTTCGTGTGTGTCCTAAGCGTGTTCATATTTCTGTCAGGTTTTGATTTTGAATTCTCTCACGTGCCAAGTTGTTGTCGCTTGTGGCTGCGCAGAAACCCAAGTACTGCGTTACATTTGTGAACTATTATAACGTTTTAACATGTTTTAGCTGGGAATCTGATTACATTCATTTAAATACATAAAAATTAAAAAAACACACAAATGCTTCCTTGCTTTGACCCTATCGATTTTATTTTTTGAGCCCAGCCAAAAAAACAAAATGTGACCATTCAAAACCTCAAAGTTAGTTTACATTTTAGCACCATGTGAAGAAATATGAAATGTAAAAGAAAAGAAAAAAAAACGCATGTCAAATTAAAGCTATAAATGCCTGATACATGAGTTGCCATATTGTGCAACATTTCAGGCAAAGCAATGACATTTCCCTGGAGACAAACAGGTTGCTGGCCCTTCACCAGAAAAGTTACACTGTTCGACTTTAAATTGGCTGTAGTGAATGAATGTGACTATGAAGGTTCATCTAAGGCTGACATTTTTGCCAAGTCTATCCCTAATAACACAAAATCACTAGCTGGCTTGTTAAATCTGATTGACTAAGTCAAATCATGTAGTTGAATGAATACATTGCTTCAATATTGCCAGAGTTTGATAAGAAGTACAGTGCTGCCCCCTACTGTTCTAGCAGAATTACAGGTCAACTATTGAAAACACTGCAGCATCTTTAAAGCCCCTGCATCCGAATTTTATGTCTTAAAAGCATGAAAAACAATACTAGTTCACTTTAAACGATTTGCAGTGGTCCAAAGTTATTCCTCACTCACCTTGTGCATTCTGAGCACCCTAATTATTTACATCGATGAGTTTATAAGGGGTATTCTCAGCTCTGTTGTTTTGCTGCAACAGAAAAGCTAATAACAACTAGCATACTGACACATACTTCCTGTTTCTCAAACAATAAATTGGTTTATGATTGGAGTGTGCAGACAGCACGCAGTGGATTTATTTTGACCTCAAGACCTGCTTATACAATATGTCTGTACTGCGCCAAGACAAGTTTGCTCAAATACATGGGAAAAACGTGTGCAGGCTCTTTAAAGTTCATTTTATCACAAAAACATTGATATGGACTAAAACTTTTTTTTCATATGGTCCTAAAAGTAAACAAAGGTAGCATAATTCATTTGAAATAATGGTTTTAGCCTGTTGTTTTGATTGGCTGGGCGTTCTGCTTTGCACCGGGCTTCTCTATGCAATGATCTGTCTTATGCAACAGCTTTCATTTAGCCTTTGTGTCGTGTCGGTCACTGAAGCTTAAATCCTCATTCTTTTACATTGCTACAGTGTTATTCATAAACGTATATATGAAACAAACCATCCACTATTGTTATAAGTGTAGCGCCACCATCTGTGCATCACATGTCATTGTTTACTCAAAAATCCCAAAGTGCTTTTCACCATGAATACAAAATAGATATATAGTAGATTATTATCTTTTTATAGAGCCTGGAAAATTGTAATAATATAAACGTCAATAATATTTAATATATTTGATTTATTAAATTAATATTTATTTATTTATTTTTATTGCAATAATTTTATTTGATTGGTTAATTGACAGTGACAAAAAAACAGGATTGTTGTAGCATCATTCATTCACCAAAAAAGAGAAAATTATTATTCTGAAATATTACATTTAAATTGGGTTTTAATTGGTTTCAAATCCAAACCAAAGATGTGTTATGTAGCAAAATGTTTCAATTTTATAAGCAGTTTTGTAGTATTGAAAATGACAGTTGACAGTACATGTAACAAAACAGTGTGAAACTTGATTCTGTAAATGGAGCTATATCGTGTTCATTTGAAGAACTTAGATTTTTTTTGAACATATTATAAATGATCTTATTTTATGTATCTAATTGTAAGATAAACCTTTTCTTAGCTCAAAGATCACATAATGAGATATTAGTTAATAATTACTGTCTAATGTAATTGTCTTGTCTGTCATTTAAATTCACAGATTTAGTGCAAAGTGTCAAATTGGTCTGAAGGGCTAAATCATCACTGTTCAGTTCAATATGTTTTCAATAATGAATATTTAAAGTATTATATATTATATGTGGAAGTGCCATAACCATGTTTCATATCCACACCATTCAGATCTATGCATCTCATTGTGACCTCCTGCCCCTGTTTGAGCCTGGAATCACACACTGGAATCACTTATGAGTAGGACACTTCTCATTTGGTAAATGTCACAACTTACAGCACATTTTGTTTCTTTCATAGTAACTGTGTGTGTTGTATTAAAGCAGCAGTGGCATTGTGTCCACTCCATATGATACAACTGAAATTCCACTCTTTGCCATGACCTGACCAAAAGTTAATAATTTATCATGTTTTCCTTGTTGAAATTGTAATTACACTCTCTATATAAAAGAACATTCTTAAGAGATAAGATTAGGATCTTCTACAAATATTAGTAAATATGATGTAATAACTTTGCACAGCAAGATGCAGTCTCGAGATATTTCTGAGTTCACAACCCACCATTCAGTTCTATACTGTGCTTTAGAGGAAATTACAACTGCATGCTTTTTCTGAGAGTTCATTGCTCATTGTAATTGGTCGAATCCTCCTGATACTCACTCAGAGCATGACCGTCTGACCAGTAGCAGTGGGTGTGTATGTTTGAGCACAGAGCTGCCAAATTATTCACTGGCGATATCACCAAAATATCAAATTGTCCTTGGGATCATATCAGTTTTATATAATGGTCAGCCCTACATTGCATTTGGAGTTTTTATTTGAATAGCTCTTTACATTTGATTCAGTGACAGAATATGTGTAATTGTGATCTCAAGCTCAAACTAACTTCTTACTGCCTGTCCTTTGTACCATAGAAGCTGCAGCCTCCTGTGTCTTTCTGTAGCAAAGCTCCATTTAACATTAAACTTAACATTCTACATATCATAAAACATATCATAAAACATATCAGACTGTGCCATAGGGGGTTGAATATGCAAATACAAGGACCTAAGCATAACGCAACCACTATTTTCATACAACAATGATAATATTGCTTGGCGCTGTGTTACAACCTGCTCCATTGTGTTCCCATTGTTTAACACTAGAGGGAGAGAGCGAGTGGAATGAGAGGTTTGGTTTCAGTTTTTTGGGGGTATATGGGTTTTGATGTAGCATGGTTTGCGTTGTCGATGATTATAGTATTTATTTATTTATTTGTTTATTTATTTATATATTTATTCAAAGGGAGATTTTTATTGTATTCTTGTATATACAGTACAATCTGCCCCAAAGGAAGTCTGCTCTGGAGCTGTGAAATGAAATATGAGTTTTAATCAGACCAGTCTCTCAAAGGTCTCTACAACTTCTATCTAGTATTATTGATACAGTCAAATGCATAAAAAATATACTTAAAGTTGCACTATGTAAGTTTTCCAGGGCAAGGTTCATCACTATGGAGATGTTATTGCTTTGCTTGTAATGTTCCACAGTATGGTATTATCTGGTGTGTGTGAGTGTTTTTTTATTGCTCTAAAATACATTGGAAAAAATGCATTCCTATTGTGAGTGAGGGTCACATCTCCACAGATCAGACCTGTAACTTGGCCTGGTGGCATCAACTGACATTTAATGCCATGTTGTGGGACATTCCAGGCAACGCAATAACATCTCCATGGAGACAAGCAGTTGTAACTCCATAGAAAAGTTCCACATATAGTGCCAAAAGATTCTCAACAAACTAAGACAAGATAGATAGAAGTGTTTTGCCCAAGGACACAGTGGTAGTATGCACTGGTCTTTGCTGGGATTCAACCATTGACTTCACAGTTTATAGAAAATATCTACAAATTGTCTAGAATGAAATGCAAATCAATGCATTTTTAAGGAATTGGATGAATAATTTTCAGCTTTAAACCATCGCATTTCCAGGTCAGGTTAATGGTAAAAATATTAGATTTCAAACACTGGATCTAATAATAAATTCCTGTTAATAAACTATGACAAAGATGCAGCAATTAGACTTAAGGAAAAGTAGAAGAAGCTAAAAAAAATTGTTGTTTTAAAAACTGTTTTATTTACACATTATCTGCAGCAGCCTCTCACCAATTCCAAAATGACATTATGATTGACTGCTAATGAAATACTGAATGCTGCAATTGTTTTCATTAATTTGTTCATTAATTTGTTGTTACCCAAACTTAATTTTAATGTAGAATGTTACATTTTTAAGGTATAATTACTAACAGGGATGGTCTAATATTGATTTTTTTTTTTACCAATACCAGTAACTGATTTGCTGATACTGATAATAAGCTTTTCAGTCTATAGTACAGATGTCTGTGTGAGGAATGGCAGATTTAGACATCATTTATCTCTTATTTATAACTCCATGCGCAAACCTAAATCAAAACAAGGAAAACAACAGCAATAGCTAGTTGTGTGAGAGGACCTATTAGGGGCCTGAATGATTATGCAAAATATGACTCAGGCACAGTTCACACTAAGAGGAGTTCAATATGGATTGTCCAGTTGACAGAATTTATGTCTTCTCTTTTTCTATAATACACAGAAGATTTATGGAAAGTTATAGGGAAGTTTACAAATGATGGAGCAGTGCAGAAAAAATATCAGTGCCAAATATTGGGTAAATGTCCGATATCTGGCCGATACCAATATCTAGGGAAATCCTCTGATATAACCTATATAGTAATGTTAAAAGTGCTGTTTTTTCATTCAAAAGCTCCACATAAAATAGTCACATGAGAGACTGGTCTGAATCTGTTTCTTAGGTTTTTTTGCACAAAGTTGGAATGGCCTTATATACTTTTGCTTTTCTCGCTTCTCTTGTGTATTGGCACAAAGTGCACCCTTAAAATATAGAAAAACATGCAGCAAATCCTTTTATTTTCATTAATCTGAGAATCAATATTTTGCATGAATATGAATAAAACTGCAGATATTTTGGCTTGTACAAAAAACGTGAAGCAATTTGAAGAGAAAAAAGAATGTACCGTTTCCGCTGTAAATATGAGTATCTATTGAAATATGTCATACTAATTCTATTAACGATTCAAGGTTTTCTGAAAAATCTTTACCTGTTTTTGAACATTGTCGGAGGTCGCTGGAGTTTCTGTTCTCGACTCAAGGATCTGTGTAATCATTAAGGAAAAGTATTAAAAATTGCAAATAAAAACATTGTACTTTGTCTGGTTTTGTTAACAGTTTGAGTTTATGGAAGAACATGTGACTATCCTTCACTGTCTCTGGGTTAAAATTGTCAGGAGCAGTGGATTCTTCTCAGGAAAACCTACAGCTGGAGGTTTACTTACTCTTTAGCTTACTCTGCATTTTAATGGTTGATGGGAGAATTAGTTAAGATACATTTGTATAAAGTCAGTAATCTTACAAAAGAAAAACAATACCAGATTGGCTACATCTATAGTACAGTTTCTCAGATATACATAGTTGGTCATATTCAGTGGTGGAACGTAGCAAAGTAGTGAAGTACTGTACTTTACTCAAGTACAAAGACCTAAAATTTGTACTTTACTACAAAATTTTCAAGTGGATGCTTTTGCTTCACGACATTTGAGACACAGTATCTGTACGTTCTACTACACTACATTTTTAACAGAACTGAAAAGTAAAAGGATTTTTATTAATGCATAATGTATAAATGAATATTTATTTTTGACACTTCCGTAGATTGAGCAAACGAAAACATATAAATAAAACAGTTAGGGGGGGGAAATGCATTCAGTTGTTATTGTTGAAAAAGCTTCAGCACAAATCTTTATCAAAATCAAAACATTGAAGCTTTATTAGATCTCAAACTCACACATTTCTTTTTACTCTTTCAGTACAGAATGGGTACTTTGATACTTTGATACTTTACCTAAGTAGTTTTGTTTTTGTTTTTTTCTTTTGATACTTATAGAGTATTTATTTTTGTTCTGGTATCTGTAGGGCCTACCTTTACTTAAGTAACAAAATTGAGTACTTCTTCCACCACTGGTCATATTTATGCTAATTCAGCTTCCTGCCTCCTTTGCCAACAGCAGTTTCTAGAATCTGAAAACTCTAAACACAAACATGAAAAATAATGCCTTTTTCAACGCATGCCCTTATAGAAGTATAGGGTTCTATCTGATCTGAGTTTCTGTTGAAATTAAGTTGTTCATATATTTTTGTTTCAGAATAGGTCTTCTGTAGGTATACAAGTTTAGGTTTATATGAGCAACAACCCATTTACTCATTCTGTTGTGTTTGATGACCTCTGTATATCGAAACAACTCAGAACGCAGACAGAGTCAAATGTAAGGCGACGAAAATCCATCTTAAAATGTTTGATACAAGAGTGCCCCCGATGTGCATCTTCGTAAAACTACTTTAAAATCCACAGCACGTAGATGTTGTGCAGCCTGGTACATTTCTACAGTGAATACAACATGTGTTTCCTTGGTTCAGCAGAGGATGAATGTTATCCACTGAGGAGGATGACGTCTGTGTGAACACGGCTCAGCTCAGGCTCCAATGAAAAGGGCAAGATCGTCTCTGCAATAACAACGAACCATGAGTGTGTGCAATGGGACTGCAGGCAAAGGTTTTCAATGTTCTTCATTGGTTTACTTTGCCTGAATATTGTTTACATGTCTGATGCAGATGGAAAATAATTTGGTTCATGAGATTTTGAATTTTAAATAGAATTTCTCTCTTTGAATGTTTGAATTATTTTTATTCTGAAGTTTAGTTGATAAAATTACAAGTATATATGTTTAAAGATTCTAAATTAAAAAAGCCTTTTAAATATTCAGCACAGATATTTTCAAGCTGTCAAATTCAACAGTCAAAATTCTGAGTGGAAAATTCAGAAGATCCAAGATGCCAAAGATTAAGCAATCAATGCTTCAGTGAGTCACATTTACAATTCAAAATCTGATTAAACTAATTATCTTTCATATATGTATGGAGTAGTTTTAACTACTCTACACACCTCTGTCCACAAGATATAGTATTGTTACTGTTACTACAAGATATACTACTGTTACTTTCAAATAATGTCAAGAAGTAGTACAAAAGTAGTTTTCCAAGGAACTAAGGTGTTAGGGGAAAATTACTACTCAAGTTAAAGTAAGTCTGGATGCAACATCTGATTTATAATTTGACATTCGTGTAAATGTAAGGACTAAACAGGTTCCATAATACAAAAATTTTGACTCTTGTGAGATTTAAGCCATATTCTCATGCTGTTACCTCATCAAAAACATACCCAGAGTTGTGTTTTGTTTCATTCATACATGTTTGAGTAATTATGTTTACATTTCTAAAGCTCAAAATGCTCTGTTCCACCTTGTAATGTCATGAAGTGGCAGTTTTCATGTTAACAACTACCTTTTACCTTTTGTTTAGTAGCGATTGGCAATTCCAGGGCTGAAATCAACCAAATGATTCAGTGAAGCTGTATGGTGTTTAGAAACACAGCACTTCCTGGAACAGTGTTTTCTGTTTGAGAGAAGAACACAGTCTAAATATGCAGTTTGTGTGTTAAACGTTTGAATGAAACAAAACAACTTTTGATGAGGAAACATAGGTCAGAAAATTGCGTAATATAGGCCCTTTGAAAATACCAGATTTTGTGCATTAATGATTTAAAGGATAAACACAAAAATGAGACAAACTAAATCAGTCCAGTGAAAGAAACACAAATGTTCAATTAATTTCATAGTGCAGTAAATGAACCAGAGTCCTACCAATTTCTACCAAGCTGTCAACAGTTTTTGTTTTATGTATTTATTTTTTTTTACAATTAAAAAGTTATATTAATTTAGCATTGGCATTTATGCTAATAACAATGCATTCAGTTCTTCCTTTGGGTAAAATGAACAAGACATCTACTTATGGAACCAGAGATGGATTGGCAGTGTTGCGCTAGACTCCCTGGGCCGCTGCTTAAAGAGTAAGCCTGGATTTTAAATGGCATTTCTCTTTAGCTCTGAAAGGTGCTCAGCCTCCAACAGTGAAGATTAACTCAAGATTTCATCCAGTGTCAACTTATAAATGATCCTTTCTCTAAGCTTCAGGAGAGGAAGAGTGAATATATGGCACAGAGGAGGGACAGATGAGTATATGGTGCAGAGGAAGGAGAGTGAATATGTCAGAGGAAAGAGTGAAAATAGAAAGACAGTGAATATATGGTAGGGGGGAAAGACAGAAAATATGGTACAATAGGCTTGGAGGAAGACCAAAAAGGAGCTGTATGGATTTAGAGGACTGGGTCAGATAAAGATACATATAAACCAATTCTGCAGTCAGCATATTTTGTCAATCTGCCATTTTATGTCCCAAAAAATTCAAGGAGAAAGACAACATTTTAAAACAGTAAATCACTTTAATTTAGTTCTCTCGTCAGCAGGTGAGCTCATTTAAACATGATGACAAATGAAGTGCATCGGTAAAAGAAGCCAAACGACAAAATTTGAGAAAAAAAAAAAAAAGCATTTTTTGAGACATGCTCCAGTCAGACGCATCATCCAAGGATCCACAAACGATTAAACAAGCAAATATTTTCTCTGATAAAAAGCACTGCAGCTCAGCATTGACCCGGTAGAATAAAAAGACCCATCCTTTGCTAGATACAAGGGGTGGCAGCAATACACAGGATTGCCCAAGCAGTTAAGTTACACGTTCCTTTAAGAAACAGGAGAGCGAACGCGAAAAACAAAAAACTATCCTCTGGGTTCTTAAGCCCCATTTCAAGTAGTATTTACCCTTTTTTATGTTTTAAATTTGTTTTCAAGTTCAGCAAAAGTTAACAAAAACGACAAATGTTCCGGTAATTTATGTGTAGGAAGAGGAAAAATTAAAAAAAAAAAAAAAAAAAAAAAAGACATTCAAAACGTGGAGAAGAGGGACAGGAGGAAAAATGTCGACCATCTTGAAGAGTCCAGGCATTAACAGCGGCTATGCTAACCTCTAAATAAAACACTTCTATGGTTTAAATAGGGAGACAAGTTAGGTTTAGTCAAGCCCAAATTCAGTCTCAAATATTAGTACTGTTACTCCAGTTTAGTTAAGATGTCTGAATGATGTCTAATTTAAGACACAAATTTGAGTTCTTAGATTTATTGTGGTTGAGGAGGGACAAAAAGAATATATAAATTCCATTTTATTCAAGACCAAAACCTGACTTATAACAATTAGGCTTGAGTAAACAAGTAACAGTTGGAATTTAAAAAGGTATTAATAAGGAAAGATATGACGTCTGTTTTAGTCCAGCTGTAGTTAACACTTTCTCCGGTTGTAGAGGAGGTATAGGAATGGCTATGATGGGTTTAGTTAAGCTCAAACCTAAACTTTAATTTGAGTCAAATTGTAGCCGTGAACATGTTAGGAGATATAGGAGGAGTTGTGAAGTTAATCTCAAACCTGGACAAAGATTTGGTTTAGTTTAGTCCAAACTTCAACTCAAAAACAGGCATAACACTTTGTCTGGTTGTAGAGGAGGGATAGGAAGAGATATGTTTAGTTAAGCTCAAACCTAGACTCAGGTTGACTTTAGTAGAGTCAGATTGTAGCGGTGAACACTTTATGGAGACAGAGGAGATGTGATGTCTGGTTTAGTTGATCCCAAACTCCCTGACCCCTCTTGTCACCCCTGGCTTTAGTCTGAGTCCAATCGTAGCAGTGAAGTAACTAAAACTCTAGGTGGTGCTGTCGGTTCACTGTCGCTGAGCGGAGTAGCGGCCATCATTGGGGCCAGCCCCTCGACCTGTACCAAAGCTGGGTTTGGGAGCCATGCCACCTCTGGAGCCTGGAGGACCTCTGGGCCCTCCTCCAATCCTGGGACCCCCTGGACCTCCTGCACCTCGGGGTCGAAGGTCACGTCGCTCCCCCTCCCTCACTGAGCGTGTTTTCTTCTCCTCCACGTTCAGACGCACATCGTTACGGAATTTAATGGGCTGAAAAAGAAAGGTCAAGACCATGGTAGAATATGTATACAGCATTTTAATTATCAAAAAAAAAAAGTGTCAGTTTAACGCGTCTAAAATTTCCATTTCAGAAAGTGGCACAAACGTTTTTATTGAGGATCACACATCAAAACACACACAAAGAAGAGGGTTATTTAGACTAATAAATTAACTGTAATGTGCTGGACTATCATATTTGGGCCAATTTATCAGGGAGGAATATTTTTTGAGCCTCTGGGTCAAAAAAATTTGTCTGATGGCTGCATTTGGCCCCCTATTCAGTTTGGATATAGCAGAAGTTGTGACCCTTTGTCCAGGTTTATTCTAATGCCCAGACAAAGATTTAGTTAACTCAAGTTTAACTCAATATCAAGTTTTTTGGGGGTTTTTTCCCCGTTAATTTAAATGATATTTTGTATCATTTCAATATGCATTATTCAGTTACTCCAATTTACACAGCTCATTTGCTCAATACAGTATAAAATAGTGCCTATCCTCACCCTGTTACTGAGGATCTTCTGCACGGGCTCTGCGTCATCAAACACCACAAACCCAAAGTTTGGCAGCTTCCCTCCACTGTTAATCCTGAGCTCTAGCACAGTACCATAGTCTGAAGAGGAGAAACACATCATTAAATATTTCGATTTCAGTTTATAACACGTTTTATAAGACATTTTAAGAAAAAAATAGTTTTTACGCTCAAAGAACTCCTTGAGCTCGGCCTTCTCGACGTCGTGAGGCACGTTTCCCACAAACAGCTGATGAGCATCTGGGTACCGCACTGACCTCCTCCCCTCTCCCTCCCCAGGCTCCCCCTCCCGACCTAAAACACAAGCAACATGGGATAAATAACATGCGATAGGACTCTGGACAGTATACATACAAAAATGTACTGCATAATTTACATATTTAAGTTTGATAATTAAATATTAAGACGGATGATGCACCAGTCTGTCATCATGGGTTTCAAGATACAGGAGGATGGGAGGGCATCTGGCACACTGGTATGGTTCTTACCTGGTCTGGGTCTGTGCACAGGTGGGGCTCCTCCAGGCCTTTGCTCTCTCGGTCTCTGGTCTCTCTGAGGTCTCTGTGCTGTGGTCTGGGACTCAGACTTCACCTCCACTCTGGGCTACAGGGGGATGAAAAATTTTATTTTAGACAAATTGTACAAATAATTAAAAACTGAATTTGAGGATTCAGTTTAGTTGGGCTAGAACCCACTTTGCTGTGACATAGGAATAATTCTCATAATCAAATAAAAGGTCACAGTAACGTGCGCTGCGCGTTGTACCACACATGACTTAATGTTTACCATAATGGTCCTGCTTTATTCTTTATGAGCAACCGTACCTGCGTTGTGGGCGGGACTTTGACGACGTGTGGGAGGGATCCTGAGACTGGAACAGCACCACTCGGAGGCAGGTTTTTACTGGTCACTGACGCCCATGAGAACGGCTGAAATGGAAGGGACCAAAAAGTAGATCATTTTAGAATAGAAAAGAATTTAGTCTAACTTTACACAGTAACACACTCAAATGGTTCAATAACATGTTTGCAATCAGAAATGTGGTCAACGGTGAAACAAAGCTCAGTCTACCTTGACTATAGTTTTGCCCATCCCAGCCTTACCCTGTTCTCCTCTGGTGCAGTTGTGGTGGGTTCGGTGGTTGTAGACTCTGTGGGAGCGGTTGTGGGAGCGGGGCTCTTCTCAGTCTCGTCGGCTGACAGAGCATCTGTCTGTGAGTCCAGCGTCTCGACCTTTATCTCCCCAGATGCTTCCTCCTCTTTCTCCTCCTCAGGTTCAGGCTCAGGGCTCACAGCTACACCCTCATCCTCCTCTCCAGGGCCCACTGGCTCAGAGCTAATAGGAGGGTCAAATCAACTCGTTTTATATGGAACAATAAAAAACAGCTCACCTACAATCATTAACTGATGTATGTATGTAAGGAAAAACACCAGTAACACCAAAAAGTCAAAACTGATAAAATGAAGTCCACATGCAAGGCAGGCATTTTGTAGAAATGACAGTTAAATATCTAGATGTTGGACTGGAACTGGATTGGCTGGGGATAAAAGTGGCAATTATGTGTTAATCATATATATATATAATATTATATATTATGTATTTTACCTCTGTTATTACTGAACTGAAATGTTTTTTTCATGACTATGTCTTTTAGACTTAAATGTTAATTAAACTGAACTTGATCAGGAAGGCATCTAGGTACTTTAACGGAGTTAATATTTTTTTGACACAGTTCGTACCATGGGTTCTGGTCGTAGTACTGGGCGGAGTCTTCTCCAGCAGTGTCTGGAGATGGGACCCTCTCCTCCAACTCCTCCACCTCATCCTCAGACTCTGAACACAACAGAAACATTAGTGCCATCTGCTGTAAAACCAGGGTTACTGCCATCAATTAACAATAGAAGTGGCGCCCCACTTGTAATAAAAGGGCTTATTTCTGTACTCTGTGTGCCCTGGACATTTAAGCTCTGTATGATATAGGATACTGTGTTACGACAGGAAGACGCTTATCTTGGTATTTTAATGGCAACATTGTATGCCTGAATAACAGCACCAGTTCGTCATTATATAGTTAACAATTATAACTTTGGTAAATTGTGATGACATAAAACACTGAACAGGACAGGCCATATTATTTTAATCAGATTTCTGTCTTAAAATTATGAACTTGTTTGTAGCAATAAGTTTATAATCACTCTCCACAACTGTCAATTACTAGTATGCCAGCAGTTCTCCAGCTTTACTTTCTGGTTTGTGGATAATAATAATAATAATAATAATAAATAATAATAATAATAATAATAATAATAATAATAATAATAATAATAATAATAATAATAATAATAATAATAATAATAATAATAATAGTCGCAGACAGCACACAGGCATCTCATTTTATTCTAAGTAATACTTTTACAGTGTCTCTGTAGTGTTGTAAGACCTAACTGCTACTTTATTACATTAAAAAAAGAAATCAGGTAGAGGCCATTTAATAAACTAGCTAAAAGATCTGCCTTTTGACATTTGAAATTCAAATTCAAACCTGTCCTCCAGTTCAGTTTTAGCCTTTCAGAATAAGTTCAGAATTCAGAAACTCCTCTCACCTTCTGGGGGCTCAGAGTCGGAGTCTGCGAAGACTTCGTCCTGGTAACGGAACACGTCGTTGTGAACGTAGAATTTGTTTGCCACAGTGCCCTGAAAAACAAAAAAGCATTAGTAAAAACATTCAACCACAAAAATTGTGCTTCCACTGCTGGAGCTGGGGTAAGTAATTAAGGATCCCAGAGACTGTATTTGCTTTTAAATAGTGATAGTGCCATATGCATTAATGGAATGGTGAATAACAAAAGTATTTATAGAAACAAAAATGTAAAACACTAATAATCCATTAATAATCCACTAATAATTTACATACTTCAAGGTAGTAAGCAATCATTAAACTGTATGACTATTATATTCCCTGGAATGTTTCACAGTGTGGCATTATGGTGCGTTCACACCGCGGCGTCAAAAACGCGCTGGCCGCCTCTATTTTGACGCGTGTGCATTTGAGGACAGACGCTTTGGAAGCGCGTACAAGACGCGAGTCCAGAGAGCGCGTCTAGAGCGTTGAGTGTTTTCCTGCTCCTTTTGTGCACAATGACAGACCATGTTGAGAGAACAGCTTTGGTGTATTTACTAAACAAAAGTCATCAGCGGAGGCGATCGGCTCGGCGGCGGCGTGTCTGGGTTCACGACATAATTCAGAGGCGTTCGGAGTTTTGGCGTGTTTCATTACTTGCTCGATGATCAGCGCTTCCACCGGTATTTCCGTGTGACCCAGGCCCAGTTCGATGACCTGCTGTCCCGCATTGGTGCGGATAACGTCCCTGTCCCCTGTCCCAGTCACTGTTTGTGTTTGTGACTCCAGCGCTTCCGAATGACGTAGCTGTGTCACTGGAGCGTGGTCTCTGATTGGTTGACACGCGCGTCGACCGCCTCAAAAGTTCAACCAAGTTGAACTTTCGAGGCGTTCAACGCTAGTACGCTTGGGCGTCTGAACGCGTATACGCGTGGAAGCTCAAGACGCGCCGCGCTAACGCCACATTCGCGCCGCCTTGACGCTTGAAGACGCGCCGCAAAAACTCTGCGTCACCAAGACGCGCGTCCACCATAGACTTTGAATGGGAGCTTGACGCATCTGACGCCGCGGTGTGAACGCAGCATTATGCATCTTACTTTTTTTTTTTTTCCAATTATCAATGGGTTTTTTTGCTAAAAAAAAAACATTTTGAAATACAAAACCTTACTGCGAGTGGGGCTGCCTCTCTATAGATCTGATATGCTACTTGGCTTGGAGATATAACCTGTTCGTCTCCATGGAGATATTGTTTATTGTCATAATGTGGAACATTCCTAGGCAAGACAACTTTATAGACCACATTTCATTAAAAAAAAAAAAAAACAACAGCAACCTAATGTGCTTACAGTGGGGAAAACACTGACAAAATAGCATCTCCACGTATCATTATATATATATAAATAAAAATTCCAGCGGTAACTATAAGAATATAAAAATAATTGTTTTTTCTGTATTATAAATTTATTTGTAATTGTTGTGGGGTTTTTTTTGTTTTTTTTTTTCTTGTTGTGTATACCGTTTTAAACATGTGGAATTAAGCAGGCATAAATAAGCTTTCCTTCAGCCAATGCCTTTCAGTCACACCGACTAAGTTTTGTGCATGTGACTGATAATGTTTTATTTATTTTTCTATTCTTTTGTGTCTGAATAAACTTACTGAACAGAACGTTACATAATGCACCTTTAATTCAACACTTGCCTGACAAAATGCTCATCAACATGTTTTAGATACCATTTTTAAAAGGGGAAATATAAAATCAAGTCGGCTCACCTCTGGGGCGAGCACAAACGTCTGCATGAACTTCCTCATTGGCTGCATGTTGTTGGAGAGCTCCCCCATCACCTGCACTACCACGCCCTCGCTCAGGGTGGCATGAGCGTCCACATGTCTGATCTTAGTGTGACAGTCCCTGAAGCTCAGAGCCATCACGCGCTTATGGATCTCCTGCAAACAACAAAACACAACAATGACAACTGTGAAAATATATAATTATGAAACTATGAACTATTCCAAAAGGAGAGGTAGGTATTACTCAATAACTGTACTTCATTAACTGACAACGACTACCAGAAAATAAAAAGACACAGACACTAAAACCAGTATTGGAACTAGACACTCAATTTTATCAGTATGTATCAATACAAAAATAAGGCAAATTAAGCAGAATTGTTTGTTGAAAACTACTATTATTTTGTATAAAAGACACTGATGATTGTGGTATAAAAATCACTATTGAGTGTCAAGGCTTTTCTGAAATCAAGTTTGAGATGTTGGCATCATGAGTAATATATTATATGGTGTAACAGTAGTTTTATATAACCAAGACAGCACAACTACAGGTTGAGTATTTTATTTGAAACAATTCAAACCATAAAATTCGGACCTGGCCTTCAGCTCACATAAATGTAACATATCAAGTATTTGAAATAAGTGAAATAAGAAACAGTTACTTTAAAAATTAGATTAAGGGTTAATTTTCAAATGTGCGACAATTTCAAAACATCTCTTGTATTAGACAGTTGGTTGGATTAAACGTCAGAGCTCAAATTCATATTGGATCCAGCACATGATAGCTCAAGTCCAGGAATGTGCCACAGCAAATTCAAAAAGGTTGCACCATAAACCACAAGATAAAATGCAACTTTATTATTGTCACTGTTTGCTTTAAGAACTTGTTATAGTAGTTAAAAAGCATACTCCCTTCTAAGACAAACAGTTTTTTTACAAATTAATGCTGATAATCTTTTCCATTCAAGCTGTAATTCGTGTCCAGGTTGGTACTACCTGTTGTTTTCATACTTCTATCTAAAAGCATTTAAAAGGCCTGTACCCATTTTTTTCCCATGTATTTGAGCAAGATTTGTTTTTCTCTAGTACAGATATGTTGTATAAGCAGCTCTTAAGGTCATACCAGGTCAGCTGTGTACTGTCTGCATCCAATTATTAAGTGTTTTATTATCTGATGACCCGGAAGGGCACGGTTAGCATGCTAGTTGTCAGAATTACCATGAGATGTGTGAAAAGAGCTTATAAACTTGTTGAGGTGAATCATTAGGATGCTCAGAAGGCATAAGATAAGTAAGGAATAACCTGGACCCTTGCCAACTGTTTAAAATGAACTAATTCCGTTTAAGACATAAATTGGGTACAGCTCCTTTAACCCATTTTAAAACATGTATTAAACCCTATCCATGTAAGTTGTAAATGAAAAGCATCATGAATTATACTGACATAAATGTATGTCTCAATGTTTTTGCAATTATCTTGATTATAGTTACTCATATAGACAATATGGCAATCCATCAAATACACCAAAGCCTGCCTGAAAGTGCTGTGACTAAGGTTCCAAATACTGCAGAAAGACTGCACTTTTTAAAATTCATCAGCTTCTTGTCTCTTTTTCAATATTTTTTTCTTCTGCAATATACTAGGGCTGCAACTAATGTTTATTTTGCCACTTGATTGATCTAGTGGTTATTCTTTTGATTAACTGATTAGTACTTTTTATCTCACAAAAAGAATGAATATGAGATTTTTTCTTGACTGTATCAGATACAGCTGAAGTGAGGCCAAATGCTCCACATCCTGGTGGAGCATTTACTGACGAAAGAGCGTTTTCATCCAAAACACAAAATTTACACATTTCCAGTGTAATTTGTATGCAATTCCTGATCTGACCTGACCTCTTCTCCCAGTTCATTTAATGTTTTGGAGCCTACTGTGAACCTTTTAATGGTTATTTGATTACTAAAATAGTTGACAAATATTTCAATAATCGATTAGTTGTGATTAATCAATTAACTTGTCGCAACCCTACAATATACCGTATTTTCTGGACTACAGAGCACCTGATTAAAAGCTGCATGCTTTAATTTTAGAAAGGAAAAAATTGTACAAGCCGCACCGGATTTTAATCGGCAGGTATCCCACGTACTAATATGAAAAATTAGCTCAAAAACGTTCATTTGCAAGGGGCCACTAGTGCAGTTTTACATGCTTTTTTACATTTTTAACAGTCTATGAAGGCGCGTGTTCTGCGTCTTGATTGGCTAAAGGAGGTTCCGTGTCTCCACTACAGGACAGAATACGTTAAGCCAAATTAACCAAAATGTTCGATGCAGCAGCGTGACTCTGAAACACGTCAAGATCGCGATGAACACCTTTGCATGCAAGGACAAACGCCTCTGACGCGCGTTGTGGACGCTCTGGACGCACGATGTTTAGTGTTCCCTGTGTCTTTGTGAACACTGCAGACCAGGTTGAGAAAGTGACTTTAGTATATTTATTGCATAAAACTCATCAACGGAGGTGATCAGCTCTGCGGCGTGTGACTCTTAAAAATGCACCGCAGAAACGCAGCGTGGCCAAGACGCGTTCATAGAGACTTTACATGTGAAACAACATAAAGAAGGAGGAAAATAACATAAGGACGACAGCAGAATAAGTTTTAACAAGGAGCAAAAAGGGCTATAACCATGCGGATGGAGTCTGCTTTAGTTTGTGGCTCAGTGACTGCAGGAAAAAGAACATTATGAGACATTACAGCGGCGCCAGGAGGCAGCAACAGAGGAACTGAGAAATAAACCTGCAGCCACAAAACATAGAATAACTGTAAAAAAAAACAAAAAAAAAACAACAACAATGCTTTCTACTTTTTCATTTACCACGGGTTATTTTAGGAACGTAATAAATGAGGGACCACTGTATATCTTATGGGGGGAAAAAAATGAATAAGCCGAACTGCTCCATAAGCGGCAGCGGTTAAAGTGCAGAAAAAAGTAGCGGCTTGTAGTCCGGAAAATACGGTACAGAATATTTCTAATTTAGCATACATTCAAAATACCAATTTCAGTACTATCCCCTTTTATATACATTTTCCACATACATTCCAAATAGCTTATTGGGTTGTAAAATGCAGAAAATGAAGTGCACATTTGTTGCCTCTCCATTCATATTGCTCATGTTTGAGAGCACTTTTTCCTCCATGTCCTGCAATGTGGAGTGAGTGGGAGTTTTGAGTGTTCTTATTAAACAACGACAGATATAAAACAGTTCAAACACTCACAGCTTGTCCATACACGGCCTCCAGAGGTTTGCCATTACTGTCCACACCTCCATGAACGTAGGAGGAGTTCTTCCCATAAAACCTAGGGAGACATAATAGGTAAACTACTAAATCAGAATGAAACAAATGGTAAGTGGCTAAAGATTTTCCTTATAGTACCACTATAAGGTGACACTACTGTGTGCATTTAATGTTGTCCCGTACACATTTGTTCATTTATACATTTCATCACTCACTGTGTTAAGAGAATACACTCCTGATTTAATTTTTGTCTCATTTCTCTAGAAAAAATGTCAGAAGAGTCTTGTCTAGTCTACATGCAGATGAAATAACCAAATAGGTGCAAATAAGTGGGCTAAGTGACATTTAAAGGCATGTAGTAATTTAGCATTAATGCTAAAACTTTGCACCTACAATTGTTAATAAAACAGCTGACAAATTTATAGCACTTCTGCAATAAGCGATTTGATTCAGAGTTGCAGTTTTCTTGGTGCATGCAAATATTAAGAGTAAAAAGAGGAGAAGATCAAAGTTTTCCAAAACCTGACACTGATATTGTTCAGCCCAAGAGCCCCAAATACAAAGACCGTACAAACAGGAAAAGGTCTGGTAACAGTGGAGTTACCTCTGCAGGTACATTACAGCGTGTGAGGGGGTTACATAGGGTGGGCATGGTTACATAGAGTTACCTGTGCAGGTATAATACTGAGTGGGTGGAGTTACCTGTGCAGGTAGTCTGGGGCTTGGTTGAGCAGTGTGTAATACTGTCGGACAAACTCTCGCCCGACCAGCTGGGCACTTGGCTTCTCCATCACCATCGCTTTGGTCGACTGAAAATTTCTAAAAACAGAAGGAAAATTGGGGCTCAAATTCACTCAATTTTGCCAAGATTTTCACAGTTGCAACAATAAAATTTTAAATCAGAATTTGGTCATGTCTAATTGTTAATGATCAGCTCGTGTCTTTTTCAATCCTCACTGTCAGTAAAAGTGTGGTTTGGTGCAGACGCAAGACTTTTGGAGGAAGTTTATACTCATAATATATATTGCAAGTTATTTGCTTTAATACAACAGAAAAATCCGAGCAAAAATTGAACATGAGGAAAATATCCCAAAGCTCTACTTCAACAAAATACTTTATCCATTTTCACCCCTAAAGTCTCAAGTCATCTCTCAGTTTTGTTTGCTGCCTCTTGTTAAAAACATTTCAGGTCTGTCTGATAAAATCTGTTGGAGCAGGAAGAGGATTCTTGTAGTTTTTCTTTTTGTGTTTGGATCATAAAAACACAAGCTTCGGCTTGTGACAACATGATGGTTCTGAGAAGGCCGTTTGCAGAGAAAGAGCAGGCTGCAACGTGATTGGACCGAACTCAGAGGAGCAGAAAAAATGTTTATCAGTTTGGGGCTGGAATTTAGCTTTAGAATTTTTTTTATTCCATTTTAAGTGGTAAGATGTGTAAATGTATGCTTCAGACTTCAGAAAATAGCATAATGTGGGCTCTTTAAAATGCTGATGTCATGTCATTTCCTCACCAAAAATGTTCCTGGAGTTTTTTAGTTGTTTAGTTTCATTCACACATGTTTAACACACAAACCCTGCATATTTAGGCTGAATTCTTCTCTCAAACAGAAAACCCTGTGTTCCATCTTGTGATGTCATGTGGTAATACAAGAAGTTTTTAAACTCCATTCACCTTCACTAGCACTGTTTGGCCAATTTCAGCCCTGAAATTGCCATTCTCAACAAAATAAAAGGTAAAAGGAGCTGTTAACTTGAAAACTACAACTACATGACATCACAAGGTGGAAAAGACATTTTGAGCTCTGGAGATGTAAACAGACTAATAATGCAAGATTAGTCAAACGTGTGAATGAAACAAAAGAACTCTGTGTATGTATTTGATGAGATAACAGCATTATAACATAACTTAAAGCTCACAAAGTAAATTGCGTGTAATACATGATGTTTAATGTGGGAAATTGTATGCTTATAGATTTTCTGTCTTACAAAATATGTGTGCTCTATTGAACTAGGGCTTAATAGTCAACTAATCATTTGATTGCCATTATAAAAGCTTCACAGGAGCAGCAGGAAAAAGGAGGGGGTGTGGGTTGGGTTAGCTGGGGATTTGGAGATGAACTGTGAATTTATTGTACTCTTTTCATACAAATATGCAATTTACTAGCACTTGTAAGTCAGAGATCATAGTTTTAGACCTTTTGTTAATGCCAGTGCCCCCCTTTTAGTCGACTAATCAATGCACTTGGATGAGCAGTCTTCACTCCTACGATTTATCCAGTTGACGGACTGAAACTTCGTCTTTTGCTATGGATCAGATTTGAATGACTGAGGGATTACTCAGACATAATTAATGCACAATCAATGCTAGTCGATTACAGCTCTATATTTATCGTGTATTATCTAGGCTCACAGTAATTACTATAAAGACTTATTGTTCAAAACAGGAGAGATTTAAGAATAATTTTTGGGGGCCGATATTTGCTGTTTTTCAATATGAAGCTTCAATATAGTTGTAGAAGTTTGAATTAAGCACTAAACGTATACAATCTATTAACTAAAGTGTTGCTTTCTGCCATTTATGTATTGCAGCTCATAGTTTTTAGCAATATTGTACATTTAGAATACTTTTTGGGGGATAATTCTGTTTTATGGTTTGGTTTCAATGTTATCGTTTATCATCTATATTTACTTCAGCAATATATCGTACTTCAAAATTTGTCATCGTGACAAGCAATGGTATGGTCTCAACTTTTCGTTTTGTTAATGCTAGGCCTATTTATAGACCAACACTCTAAAACTAAAATAATATAAAACCTAGGGGTGAGTGGGCAATAATGACAAAAATATCACCATTATTGGGAGTTGTCCTGATCCTAGTTTCTGTCATATAACATTAGTTTTCTGGTCACTCTGAAATTAGCAGTACAATCTCCAGCTCCAACATGGCCGTTTGGCTTCAGGTGAGAACACGGGAGCAAAAAGATCTGTCTCTCACACCTGTCTGCCTCCAGCCATCTGTCCACCCTCTGCACCAGGGAAAAGCAGGACAAGTTACATTACATTACATATACTTACATGATATAATATCATGACCACACAATACACAGTGAAATCAGAGTTTTTCATAGATCGTTTAGATCAATAGTGGGCAGAACTGAATTGGAAAAACTGTCTAAATGTTTATCTCCAGAAGTGGCAGTTAGATTTAGTTACCTCTTAAAGTCTGTCTAAAAAATATGCTAATCATTATAAAAATCAAAATCAGTTCTCTGGCTCCAAGAAAGTTATGATGTGAATTGTTCTGGCGTATAATCCAGTTCATTTTTATTGATATAAATACTATTGACAACCTGGTACTCTATGCTTTGTATATTTATTTTCTTTTCTCGGAGTTGCTGACAAATCCTTTTTTCTAAGAACCTTAGGAAAGGCAAAACAGAATATAATGACTGCTGGTTTATGGTAATTCAGCGATGAGTCATGTTTTCCATGTATTGAAATAGGAAAGTTATTAATCCAATACAAAATACAACGTGAGCATTTCAAGGAAGAATACTCAAATGGTCCTTGTCCAAAACAATTAGATTGTATTCAAATGTATACCGTTATTATTATCTAACCTGTAAATTTAGCATTAGTTTAAATTAATATAGACTTCTAGAAGGGGGGGAATAAAAGCAATGATTCCAATAGTTTTGTCTCTCAAGTAGTGCTGTAAATGTTTTTTTTTTTTTATCTTTTTACAGCAACCAATGTTTATTAACACAAAAATAGCGCTGTGAAATAAGCACATAAATTATCCTTCTCAGTATGTTACACAACTTCAGCTCAATTCAGAGTATTGCAAATTGGGTCACCGCCTTGTATGCCCAATTAACGAAAGTCGATGTTAAATGTGCCAATTTCTGGCTTGATTAAAACAATACAACGTGATAAATCCGTGTTTATAAGGGCTTGGTACGAGGCAGACATGAACAGAGCCTTGTGCGATAGCGAGCCGCAGCATGGCATGGGAAGCAGACAAAGGCCACGCCGCGTCTGGTGTGCCCTTGCCCGGCTTGCAATCCCTGCTCCACCCGGTACCACAGAGCCTCCGCATTTGGGTGATCTAAACCCCGAAGTAAGCTAGGGTTTGTGGGAGTAGCTTCCAGATCAAACCATAGCTCATAAAAACGTGGGTGAAGGAGCTAGCTATACGACCGTGGACTCTATTGAAAATGTATGGGAGATTGTAGTTAGCATGGGGAAGCCACTAAATAGCACGTGTCTGAACCGGTTATACCAAGGCCTGTTCTACAAATGCCATTGCTGCTAGGTAATAATCCTACATGCAAACCAAAACATGCAAACTAAAATGGGGTTGTTAAGTTTTAGAGGGAAAATGGTGAGGAAAAGCGGTAAAGAAATACTAAATGGGAGGGAGTCACGACTGAACATGGGGGAAGCTAACGAGGGAGGAGGCTAATCTTTGGAAACGAAAGTAATCAAGTAGAAAAAATACTCAACAAAATGAGTTCTTTATCAAACTGAACCAAATGCATTACATCACGCATTATTTTAAGCGTTAAATTGGTCAAAACAAAATACCTATCGAGCAATGCAAAAATACAATCACTGCAGGTTAACTTTAGCAAATGTGTAGGGTGTATAAGATAGGATCTTGATATGAAGATTTCAGTACTCAATTGCATATTAACGGCTGCTTGTATATGTAAAAAGTAAAGCAAAAGCTAAGTTGTACAAGAAAGCATTGATTGATGTAATAAATAAACTACATAAGCCCAAAAAAAATGGACATTGACTGTAATCGTGCAAAGAGTTAAACAATGTTTTTAATTTACTATTTAGAATATAATGAATGCACTATTCATGTACCTACATGTTTATATTGCCTAGTTAAATAAACTAGATACTTTTCTCGTCTTAATTCATAAAAACCCATGTAATAAACGTGTTTGGGCCCATAAAGCCACTGAAAGCTGTGCAAAGCTATCCCAGGAATGTACTAGAAATTTGCTATGATTTTGAATAAATGATCTATATTTTTGGCGACGTTTGAAGGGGGTTTGCATGGAAATGATGACCAGACATAATCCCGAGTAAAAAGTTTAACTATAAACTATTCCCAAATGAATTACAACTGTAGTACATTTCCAGCCATATGCTAGCCAAGAAATTGCTAAGTAATGCAATCCTAAAGTTCTAAGATAGCTGTAACTTCATAATCTTGTGGATTTGTTACTTAAAAGCACACAACTGAAAATGTAATTAGAAATTTACAGTCACATAATTTAATAAAAAATGTCAAGTTTATGCAGCTAATCAAGAGTGGGGACCAGCTAATGCTAACCGGTGTTAACCAGTGCTACGGCGTTTAGACGGGCCCGAAAAAAAACACTCTATTACTGAAACAAATACCACCAATTAATCTTTTCAACCCGGTTTACTTGTAAGTTATATGGAGTAAGGTGGAATATAACTTACCAGTGGTTTATTTATCAAAAAAGTGGTTGAGTAAAGGAGTGATTTCGATGAGAACCTCCTCGGCTCAAACACGAACGGCAGGACAACGTGCCGGAGAAGTAAGCACCGGTTTGGGCTTCACGTCCGCCATTACGTCCCGCCCACAGGGGAATCTAGGCCAATCAGAACCACTACCCGGGGCGCCTCCGCCAATTAGAGGCCGTTAAATTCTGGGTGGGAGATGGACTTCTAGAGGGTATATGGCGGCCATCTTGTGGCTGTCATTCATTCGCTTTATTTTTGAATAATAATAATAATAATAATAATAATAATAATAATAATAATAATAATAATAATAATAATAATAATAATAATAATAGTAATAATAATAGTAATAATAATAATAATAATAATAATAATATTATTATTATTATTATTATTATTATTAATTTAAGTTTTGAAACCACAGAATATTACATCACATTGCAAGATCAGTGGTAGAATGAAGGAAAACAAGTGTCAAAAAGACATATTTTAAAATAATAGCCTGCAATGAAGGATGAAGGAGACATATTGTACTTAAACCTGCTATATCGTTATAATCTACGACATCCGTCGATCATTATATTATAATTTGCACATTTTAAATCACAATGTTTTTTGTTTTTTTTCCCCCAAAATGACTTAATGAATTAAATAAGTCCAGTGACTTCCACATTAGAAAACTGCAGTGCCCAGTGGGAGCAGACGTCACCGTAAACGTCATCACAACAAAGCGCCATGAAGTTATCAGTCACTTCTATGGATAACTGCACATCAATATTATTATTTATTATTATTATTATTATTATTATTATTATTATTATTATTATTATTATTTATATTATTATTATTATTAGTAGTAGTAGTAGTAGTAGTAGTAGTATTAGTATTAGTATTAGTATTATTACATACAATTGAAGAATTAAGTAAATACATGGGGTAGATCAACATTACGGCGTCTTGAAAATAAGCGATTAAAGATTGCTCAATCATACATGAATCACGATAAATGAGAAGGGAAACAACTATAACATGGTTAAAAGCTCTGAAAAGTTGAATTCGCAGAGCAGATCCGCTTTAATACTATTCAAATTTAATAAGAGTTTTATTATCAGTGATTTAGTGCAAAGAGTAACTAACTTTCCCTGAAGTATGTGTAGTTGAGTAGTCTATTTTCTTTTCTTTCTGTTTTTAAAATATGCATCTTGATTGAGACTGTAGATGTGTCTTGTATTAGGGTTCTTCTTGTTTTATGTTACCTTCCATCCGATTTGGCTCTATTCGACACTTGAAAAATGGCAGATACATTTTCCACCGCACAGCTTGCTGTTAGTACTCTATTTTCTTTTTGACATATCGACTTGCCAATCAGGAAAAAACTGCGACCTTCACCAATCAGCTGCTGCTCCAGTCACAGGCTATGGTGTTTGTCCAATCACAGCACACCATACTGCTGACAAACAATTGCAATTTAAAGAACAGCCACTTGGGAGCGACAAATACCAAACATTTGAGAAAAAAAAAATTACTTCACAGTCAGACCAAAAGCCTCAAAATAATGTCATTATTTCAATATAGTGCCAGACCATTTAATTTAATTTAACCTTAATGTTCAAAAAATACATAGAGAGCTAGATTGCATATGACAGGTTAGACTATTCTGCTAAAACATAGTTAACATCATATCATATTTAAGATTTTATTAAAACTTTAGTCTATTTTTTCTACATTTTGGGGAATTTTATAACACACTATGATGTTAAGAAGGGCCAAAATGTGTCTAAATTACACAATAATCGTAATTTGACTAATTAAAAAAAAGAAAAAGAAAAAAACATCTTTATTTTGTGAAATGAAGGTTTAAGCTGTGTTTAAAGCTGTGTTTCCTTGTGCATAAATTGTCCCTGCATTTTGGATGCGATTTTCTATGTTGATTACATAGTTAGAGGAAACTCAGCGCTACTTCCTGTGTGTTTGTACTTTTCCTCTTGACTTTTTCACACGGCCACTTAACTAATGTAAAACTATTTGTGGAACCTTCGAATGAATCTTGAATAAAATTTACCATTCCTTGTAATAGACTGGTATTTTCTTAAATCATGTGTCAACAAAGTGAGGCACATTTATTCAAAATCTATTTCACAATTTTGTTAAATTGAGTTGTTGCTTAGATATGTCATTGAAAGAAAATTGCAAAATAGTTTTTAATAATGAAATGTGCTCTTTCTGATCATGTTTAAGGCATTCATTGATTAAATATTTAACAGATTTAATTGTAATGTTTTGGTGTTTGTATAGGCTACATTACATTTTCCATACTTACAGTTAAGATTTACATTCGTCTGTTGAAGCCCACGCCAAGTTTTTAAAAGGACTCTCTTCTCCCTTCTCTCTCTCCCACTCTCTCCTCCTCCTTTCTCTTCCATCCTCCTTCTCTTCTCTCTGTCCCTCCCTCTCTCCCTCTGTCTCTTTTCCCCTCTCTTTTCCCTCCCTGTTGTTTCACATTCTTCGCAGCAGTAGCAGCAGAGGAGGAGCAGTGGGTGGAGTCTGGATGATCGGGTGGAGATGGAGACCAGGCCTAGTGTTTCTCTCTTTGACTCCCAGAGGACCAAGAACACCCAAAGTATTCTCTCTCAAGGGATAGAAACTTTTAGTATGCACATGGAAAAAAAACATAGGATACCCACAGTGGAATGGCTCACAACGTGACCTTTCAGTAGCAAGAATATATGGGGGTCATGCCAAAAATGTATCTGTAACTTGATAGAAAAACTACAAATGTATGAATGTTTAACACTGCCCAAACAGCAGTCTTATCTGAGTTTATTAGCATGTTTAGTATTTTCTCTTTCTTCTCTCTCTCTCTTCTTAACCTCTCTGTTCCTATCCCCTGAAATGATCACAAATGTATAGCGTGTAGTGCTGCTGAGAATCCCATTTTGCAATCAAAATTAACACTTTAGTTGGAAATTTAAAAAAAAACAATCAATTTGGGGGTGTATGGGGAAAATATCTTTCTCACACCTTATAACATTTACTTTGTAATTATTTAGCATTTTTTCTGGGGACCTTTTGTAATATAATCAGTGGTTCTGAACTTGGAGTGATTTACCTTATTCAAATGGAGCACTCTGCTAATGATTCAAATTCAGCCAGTTAATAACGTCAGTGTGTCCTTGGGCAAGACATTTCAATAATAAATGTGGTGACTGAAAATAAGTGTTTATACTTACTGGGCAAAACAACAAGATTATTTTTTACCAATCTCCAAAAAAATCTGTTTTTGTTTTTTTTTTTAAACACACTATATTTTATTGAAACTACTTTACTTTAATCTCCTTTCCCTCTTTAATGTATGGCAGAAATATTAAATAGCATGTATTTCATATTTAATTTTGTTTACATTTACACAATTCTATATCCTTGCATTACTATCTTATTGATTCATTTCTTAAAGTGCATTTTCCTTTCTTCTGTACAGTTTGAGGACTCCATGTTCCTGTGTATTCTCTTTCTCTCCTCCCTCTGACCACATGGCCGTGTGAAGCCTGTAATTCTGCTATAAATAATGACCCGGTCTCATATCCAAACCAGACTCCAAAAATTCAGCGTTTAGACACCGCCACAGGTCCAAATCCAGAGTTTAGACCACACCACATTTTACAACGCGGAGAACGATTTTAACCGAGACACAACCTTCACTACAACTCGATCTGTGTGTTTAGGTGAAAGTACACAGTGCAAAGGGGAAGTGAATCCGACCAAAGATTAAACACCAAAACCAGAAAAAGGCTAGAGTTAGACTGTGCAATGTCAACAAAAAATAATGATTATTTTTAACTATTCTGGTGATATAAAAAATCATATTATATAAATCTGAATGCCTTTTTTATTATTGTTGTTATTATTATTATTATTATTATTATTATTATTATTATTATTATTATTATTATTATTATTATTATTATTATTATTATTATTATTATTATTATTATTATTATTATATGGGTTTATTAATAGCATTATCTACTATTACTAGCTTTGGCCATTTAAATGCAAACTAAGTAAATGTGCAACTTTTTCTTCAGCTGCATTCAGTGGCCACTGCAATTTCAAGTGCCATTTGACGTAACACAGGACTGTCATGATGAAAGCTCTGCCCCTGCAGCCAGGTGTTTGTCAGAAGAGTGGAGTTTGAAATGTGGATACCAATCATACTGTTGCAGACCCTACTCTACTGTCCAGACCCCGCCCCTCCTCCTCTATTACTTTCTCCTTTAGTCCTGCAAGTACTGTCAAGTTAGTTGCTTTGTTAGAAATTTAGCTTTAGGTCCCACTTTAAAGATGCACTGTGTAACTTTTCTTCTGGGAGGTGGGGCCTGTCACCTTGTCTTCATTGTGATGTTATTGCTTTGTCAGAAATGTTCCTCAGTTTGGCTAGTTACCCATCATGGCTCATTTAATAAACAACTTTTGGACATAGAAGTTTTTCACATTGTATAGCAGCTGTAGGTCAATGGATTTTTAAAACACAAAGGAGCTTTTCTTGATCAGCACTGTATGACCTCAAAATGTGCATGTGGTGAGTAAAACATTTTCAGAGTATTCAAAATGCTCAAATGTGTCTTTAAAATAAACCAGAACAACACAAAAACAGACAGAAATGTTCCAGTGCAGCCTGCCGGTGAGTCTGAGGATGGCGTTGGATGACAGTAGCACAAAGGCTGCATTCAAAAACATGTAAACCGACCCCTGAATGAGAGGACTCAGCCCAAAGCTTCAACCTGGGGATCTAGAAATGCATTATGCGTAAACTACCACTAAACTAGGGAAAAAAATACTGTTGTAAATAGCTGGGCTAAAAGAATGGTATACATGTCTTGCAGTGTAACATCAGTTATAAAATGTATAGAGTAAAATAATACCTACTTGTCAAAGCCTGATCTCGTCATATTTCTGAAGATAAGCAGGCCCAGGCCTGGTTAGTACTTAGATGGGAGACCAGTGGGGCAACAGTGGCTCTATTGTATATTGTTGTTATGTCCATAGGCAAGACACTTCCCCCACAATGCCCAATATCAATGTGTTGGTTGATGGTGGTTAGTGGTGGTTGTAGCGGCCGATGGCGCAGATTGGCAGATTGGTCTGTTTCAGTTAATAATAACATATAACATATATTATCATTTATACTCAAATTGAAGAGACGTTTACCTTTTAAATGGACTAAATTAGCAGTGAACCAGGATATTAAACCAGTACTTAAACTAACATAACAAATGTATGAATTATGCAGAGATTGGCAGCTGTTTTGTACACTTTTATTAATTTAAATGTTTTTGTTTGGCCAGTAGAAACACGTGAGAAAAACGCTCAGCCTGCGAGAATTTCCCTGTTTAAACATTTTATAAAATCGTTTTCAAATATTATTTACGTCTGAAGGCAGTAGACAAAAAACACAAATGACAGAAATGAATGAATAAAAGAGCCCACCACCAATGCACAAACTATGCGTCTAGAAAGCAAGCAAAGGGAGAATTTATTAAGAAACTTTATTTTTTACAACTTTGTCTCTGTCAGAAAAAATATCAAATTGTTCCCAAATTCTTAGGTGAATGACATTTATAATATTTAAAAATCAAAGACATTTACATCAGAGGTCTTAAGTGTCTGTTGGGTGAGTACAAACGTGTGCAGGTTTGACTTTAGTTAAATCTCGTTTTTTTTAGTGGTATAGATAGGAAAGAAATCATTATAAAAACAAAAAAAATATATAAAGTTAATTTGCACGTAGCACCTTGATTTAAGTTTAGTTTGAGAACGCCTCGTCCCGTTCAGAGCGACTGTCATCAGGAGATTTAGATGATGAGGTCTTTGTCAATGTCCTCTGTGAAAGACAGGAGAAAGTTACCATTAGAAAACAGATTAAATTACGTCAGAAATATTGAAGTATTTATTTATTGATTGATTGATTATTTTCAATTCTGTGCATGTTTTAATTTGATGTGGAAACAGGGGTTATTGGGCAAGACAGGTGGATTAACCAATCAGAGAAGCGCCATCCATCCCTATCAAAACCAACATGGCTGCGTATGTGTTGTGTGTAAATGAAAGAAAATATAATATACAGAGGATGTCAGTCTGGATTTTCCAGGCTACAGATTGGCAACCACCCTCTACGTGTCATTTCTGGGGCAGTTGTGGTTACACTGACCGGCATTAGTGAAGAGAGATAATGCTAACATGCCTTTGAGAAAATCAGCACTATTTAAAGTGCTATTTAGGTTATAGGAACTACCATTATGGTTATTCATAGAGACTGACAATCTTTGATTCCGATGCAGGCAGCCCACTCCTCCAGAGTGATGCACTTGTATTTTAATGGTTTATATGGAGTTTTGGTTGATGTGGTGTTTTAGATAAAGTAATAAGTGGACTATATGTTTGTGTGTAGTTAAATACTGACGGTCTTTGATTCCAAAGCAGGCGGCCCACTCCTCCAGAGCGATGTACTTGTCCTGGTCGGAGTCGCACTCCTCGAAGAACCTGGTGGTGCAGTGCTCCATGGGGATGAGAGGAGCGCGGAGTGGAGACAGCTCTGTGTGGGTCAGGTATCTGTAAGGAGGAAAGGGGGACATGGTACAAATGTCATCATTATGTATTTGATACGCACAGGACACACTGTGTTTCTACAGTTCATTCAGATGTAAATCTGTAGACTTACCCATCAGCAGGGTGCTGGTCGAGCTGCCCAAACTGCCAGTGCACAGGAAAGATGTACATGTTGTAGTTCTTTTGGAAGTCGTGAGCAAGAAGGTCCAGAGAGTGCTCTCCAGCCTGCAGACGCTTCTCACTCTCGTAGATCTTCTTCACCTGCACACGAGCAGAAAGGATCCGTTACAAAAATTATTATGAAATGATAAAGCATAACCTAAGGGTTCTAGCAACAGTTGGGATCAAACTCTAAACCTGAGTTACTGTTTTGTCAGTGAGCAGGCTGTTCTCCTCGTCCCTCTTGTACAGAGTTGCTGGTATAATTATGTGTGTATACTGTATTGTGATTATTTTTATTATTTATTATATTAAACCCTGATCTTCTGCTTGTCCATGAGCAGACCTCTCCTCGTCCCTCTCATACACAGTTTTGGGTATATAGTCATGTGCATAGTCCTCTATATATTGTATTACTTTATTGTAGTATTTATACCCTGAGTTTTTGCTTCTCAGTGAGCAGATTGTTCTCCTCATCCCTTTCGTACAGAGTCACCAGGACATTCTTGAGCCAGTCTCTCATCCTCAATGGAAACTCATTCAGCTCAGAGTCCACACATGGCTCGATGTCTGAGGAAAGAAATAACAATAGTAATCAAACGCACCGCATAAGAACACAATTCCTGTAGCTTCACAATTTAAAAAATGTCAGGACTTCCATATGCTTCCAAATGATGATGTTTCATAGTAAGAGCAAGTTAGAGTGGACAAGGGAAAATGTATATTTGTATGGTTAAAACAGTATGTTTTAAAATCCCAATTTGAGCTCAAACTGTTCCTCCTCCACATTCCTGAGATATGTCCCTGCAGAATGATGTTGTTGTGACCTGATCTCCCTTTGACCCTTTAGGCCCTGAGTGTATGGAGATTATACAAAACACTGCAACAAGTCTGAACCAGTCTACAGCAGGGAGGGGGATGGAAGGCACCTGCTCACAATACTCCATAGTGAAATTAATGTCTGATAGATAAGCTTAATGCCATATTGTTGAATATTCCAGGCAAAGCAAAAACAGCTCCATGGAGACAACCAGATACTCCACTAGAAAAGTTAGTCCACCTTTAAGCCATGCTGTTGCAAATAGCTGATTCATACTTTTACTATGCAGTGGAAAAGAAGATACTAAAAAATGTAGATAGGACTCCATCAAAAACTACTTTTTTTTTTTTCTTTTCTTAAATTTACCTAATATTTCCTGTTATGGTGATATGTTTTGCGGATGCACCAGTCTTCCTTCCATAGATTGTATATATAAATGAAAATAGCTAACCTTCAAGCCAACACATTCCAAATAGGAAGTGAGCATGGGCGTACTTCCGGCTCCATTGACTCTGGCTCCGATTCACTTTACATTGCTAATGATCCTGATATATTTCGCTATTGTGTTGGTAATAGCAGACAAATCAGGAACCTTCTTTCCCTGAGGTCACTCCTGTTAGCATTAGTAACAGGTTTGACTGACAGCATTGCTAAGCACACCTCAGAATTCCTATTATGTAACTTGGCTCAAAATTTGCCCCTATAACTGCCAGCCTCGATGAGCTTCATTTGGCTGGAGCCGAATACTATAGGTGATGTCACACTCACTTAGTCCACTTCTTTATACAGTCACAGATGTTTTAAGCTGGGGAGGGGGAACTGGACTAAATTTGCTGAATTGTTGTCACATTCTTTATCCCATTTAAGATCTGTTAGTTTTGATCTGCTTACATTTGCAGGGTCCGATGTAGTCCAGGTGCAACTTGTGTCCCTTCTTGGTTCCCTCCAGAGTGCACTTTGTGGCAAAGAAGTGGCAGGAGGTGTCGTAGGTCTTATTGTCAGTTCCACAAACCTGAAACCAGATTTCCTCAAACATTTATGCCTGATCAGCTAAAACCACACGCTTTGATAAAACAGTTGAACTGTCTCCTGTCTGATTTTAGGCGTGATTGACAGGCAAATTAATAAATCAGAGAAAAGCAGGCTGTTCAGGTTAAAACAATGATATTATGACTATGTGAACGATTAGATAATTAACTGTTTGTAACAATAATAATAATAATAATAATAATAATAATAAATAATAATAATAATAATAATGATAATAAGCAAACTCACGTGTTCGAACTCTCCCTCGGCGGGGGGGCAGGTGGAGGGGTCCTGGCACACACACATGGGCGTGTTTGATTCGTCCACCTCGCACACTTTTCCCTTCTTACAGTGATGATTCAGACAGGGGTCTGCGGTGAGAGAGAGACAGGAAAAACAATTTAGACATTATACAGATACTTAAACACGAGGTTTATTATGTAATATTATTTTTTTTAAAAGGTGCTCTATGTAATTTTTCTAATGGAGGGTCCACCTGCATAGAGATGTGATTGCTTTACCTGAATGTTCCACAGTACGACATTAAACATTTCATTTGATTTTCTTGGAGACAAGCAGGTGATGCCAGCTAGCCAAGTTATAGCCAAGTCAGATCTGTGGAGAGGTGACCTCACTCACTACCTCACTCACTGAAAGAAAGCATGTTTTGAAAGTTTTGGGTAAAAAAAACATACCTGTAATTGATTAAAATAAGAGATAGATTGTTTAATGCCATACTGTGGGACATTCCAGCCAACTCAATAAAAAAACTAAAAAACTAATAGCCGACTTAGTGCATCTTTAAATGTCCTGTCCCTGATTTTCTCATGTATTTGAGCAAAAAATTATCTTGCCCCAGTACAGGCGCAGCTCTTAAGATCAAAATAAATGCACGGTGTACTGTCTGCAACTAATTATAAAGCATTTTATTGTCCAAGAATCAGGATGTGATTAGCATCATGTGTCATCATAGTTTTACAGTCCAGGCAAAACTCTGCTCTGATCTCTGAAAGTTGTGAAAAGTGCTTATAAGCTCATCATGCTGAATAATTAGGATGCTCAGAATGCATACGGTAAGTGAGGAATAACTTTGGACCACTGCAAACCGTTTAAAATGAACTATTTCTGTTTTTCATGTTTTTAAGACGGTAAACATCAGGTACAGCACTTTAAAGCCTGGTTAAAATCAACAAGAAACATTATTAATGGAAAACTTCTCTTAAGGCGAGTCTGCTAAATATGTTTATTCACTGAACTGGACACAAATTGTTTAATATTTGACAGTGAAGTCATGGAGGAATTAATTTTGAATAAGGCGACAGACAGGAGGCAGAGTCCAAAGTTTATAAAGTGTGATTTTATGAAGGTGGGACAGGGAATGTGGAAAAGTTTAACTCATATCAAAGCAAATACAGACGCGGGCTTCCACTTTGTCACTGTCAGCCAATCACTCATTTGTTTCAGAGTTATACCATTATTTTATTAATTTACTATTTAAAAGTTTAGATGTTCCACAGTATGGCACTAAACTTATCAATTTAATCAATTACAGGTGATTTTAGTATTTGAAAAATACCTAGAAAAAGCATGCATTCTTACTGTGAGTGGATTCTTCCCTTTAGAGATCAGACCTAAACTTGTTTTGTCTCCTCTCCATAGAGATAAATTTAATACTATACTTTGGAACATTCCAGGTAAAGTACCAAAATATCCAGGAGACAAGCAGGTGGTAGACTTTCTAGTATAAAAGTTACATAGTATGCCTTTAAATTTCATGCTGTGCATAACTGTTCATGGATAAATAAAAGTAATTCTTATTCTGACAAATTTTCCTCTCATCTAGTTAAAACAGTCCAGAACAGTGTGCCCTTGAATCAGTCTGTGTATGTGGGTGCATTAGCTGAGTGTTTTTGAAGCTCAGAGGTTTAAACGGGAGCCAGAGGGGCATTAAACTGTCATTATGAGTCTGACTCTTTACCAGGACCTGTCATTTAAACTCCATCTGATCCTCCGACTGCAGACAGTATGCTATGACACAGAGGAGAGGATCGGAACAGTTAAATAATTTTATTTTTATGATCTAATACAGGGATGTAATGATAATAAAATCTCCTGGTACTATATTTTCACAAAATGCATCTCACATATATTGTAATATTTTGTGGAGGCTAACAAAATTGTGAAAATGCTACTTTTTTTTCTTTTAAAATGCTTTGACAAGGCTTTAGTTCTGTCATAATCCATATAATTAAGATTTAAAAGGTCTTAATAACATTTTTTTCTTCATGTACTCTTCTATGAAAAGGAGCAAGGGATCCAATTATATGTAGTTCTCTCTGTTTTTATTGCTTCACCATAACAATGAATTTAAGTAAAGAGACTTGTAATTCCATATATTGTGACTGACCACGATATTATTGTGAGACTTTGGACGATACAACATCACAATATTTTGGTTATTGTTACATCCCTAATCTAATAACAAAGAAGACCCATGGCAGGCGATGCAGGGATTGAACTTAGAACCTGCTTGGTGTAAGGTGGAAATGCTAGCCATTTAGTCACTGCCCCACCATGTCCTTGTACATCAGACTTACTGTCCAGAGTGTCCTCCACCACCTCCTCTTCGGGGTCAATGGCCTCGTCAAACTCTCCCACCTCCACCTGCACTGGGTTAGCCCCCACCTCCGGCTCCTGGAACCATAAGAGAAAGCATGGAGTTAGCATGTAGCTTAGAGAGCACTTTACAACATAAGTTTACCATTCATTAAAAACACTTAAACTGGATAACATGGACATGGACAACATCTTTTTCCTTCTAAATTGTGTTGTGTTTTTTGTAGCTGGCAGTCATTACAAAAAATACTTAACATTTTACAAGTTACCTTCATCAGTTTAGTTGTTTTTTTAAAATGTAAAAATTTGACTCCATAAAGATGTATGAGATGCCTGAAAAGTGATAAGATCCATAGTATGGCATTAAACATATTTATCTCCTAGACAGAAGCAGTTGATGCCACCAGTCGAGGTTACAGATCAGAGCTATGGAAAGGGGACCAAGTTTACAGCAAGAATTTTTTTTTTTTTTTTTTTTTTTATTTGTAAGGAGCAATAAAACACTTGAATAAATGCTATTCTATATCATACTTTGGAACATTCCACACAAAGCAGTAACAACTCCCTGGAGACAAACAGGTGGTGAACCCATTGCCACAAAAGTTACATAGTGTTCCTTTAAAGAAGATAAATTAAGCAAAATTGACATTTTAAAAAGAATAATCTTCCCTCATTAAACAGATATCTAGAATTGTATTTCAAGTTACATTACGTTCCTCTGTAAAATATCCTTTTTCTCTGAGCCTGAAAAAACACTCAGTTTGAAATTTCCCTGGATTGTGATGTCATAGATTGAAGCCCTACAGAGTTTTTAAGCAATCATCAGTATGTCCGGACACCAGCGTATATTGAGCACTGAGACTGTGATTATGTTTTGATTTTTGTTGTTGTTATTATTTTAAGCTCAAGACAACGATTAAAAGCCAATAAGAATTTGTTCATTCTGCTACAAACTCAACTTAAACATAATTTTCCCGATAAATTTACTTTATCTTAGTTGCTTTTTGTCCCCTATCCCTAACTCTTCACCCGCCCCCCTCCCTGCCTAACCCTCAGGTCTATTTCCAGCAGTCTTTAGTCCTCTTAGACGCTGTGGTTTCCTAAAGTCCCTACTTCACTCTGAGCCAGTTCCTCCCTGAAGAATAATAAAGTCCTGGTTCGACCGCAGCCCAGTCCAGAGAGTCCACATCTGTGTGAGTGTAACGGCTCCTCCTCCAAACCAGGCTCATGATTATAACTGTGGGATTTCTATAGACCCCAGGGACTAGTGGAACATCCAGATCATACAGAGGGATGTTTATGAACTTGTTTCTCAAGTTGAGTTACATGTGTCTAGTTAGGACAGGCCCTCAGACTTTCAGGTGAGTTGGCTAGTTTTACTTTAGGCAGTACTTTTAAGTGCAAGTTTTTCTTTAAAAATCTACCATGATAAAGCCAACATCCAATAGTCACTGTGTCCTTTCGAGGATCTAAAAATTTGGACATCTCTGAGTCCTGGCTTGTTTAGACTTTCATTAGTCCTGGTTTAGTCATTTGTCCTGATTCAAACGTGGTTTAGTCCTACCTTGGTCTTGGTTAAATCCAGGATTAGATTAGTCCTGGTTTAGTCCTGGTTAAGCCCAAGTATTTGGTTAGGTCTAGACTGTGTCAAGCCCAAATTTTTCAGTCTGGTTCCTTATATTTTTAGAGCTGGTTTTCTCCAACATACGTTTGGCCTGGTATAGCTAATTAAGCCCTGATTTAGTCCATTGACTTGGTCCTTCTGTAATCCTGGTTTAGTCCTTGTTTACTTTTACTTTACAGAAACAGTCTGAGTGAGGAGGATACAAAGCTGATGTCTTAGACAAAATCAGTTGCATAGATCTTGTATAGGAATTGAACTGACCAAATCTGGTATTTTTGTCAACCTTGCATAGCAAGGTTGTGGCGATATTTGTGAGTTCACAAACTCATGAGAATCCATCTTGAGAGACTCCCACTGTAAGGTTAGTCAGGTGAGCAGACTAATCGCAATCAATCGTTTGTGTGGAAGCCAAAAGCCAAGCGCCCAAGTGAACGAAAACAAACATGGCGGCAGCGACAGACGTACTTCAGCCTAGGGTCAGTACAGACTATTTAATTTGTGAAAAACATGCAGAAGGTAAGGGCTTTGTGCATTTGTGGACAGGAAAGATGTCTGTAATTTTCTCTCAAGTGCATGTAAAAAAAGTTAGATTGTTCGGCTTGTTCCTTGACATTCTGCATTTTCCAATAGCTTTTAATGAGACTCATGCCAGACTGATATGTGTAGAACTCAATTCAGAGTGCTATACATATCAATCTGGCCTGAGGTAGTTTACATTTTTGTAACAGCAGTGCTAAACATCCACAGAAATCCTTTAGCCAAAACAACAAGTAAACAAGAGCCATGGAACAACCTAATAAACTGCTGTGTCACTTCTGGTGAATACATCGATCACTCTATAGTGTTTATAGTGAAAACGTTTGAATGAACGCTGAGTTTAGTATTTGCATTTTAAAATCTCCATTGGTTTAACCACTCTTTATTGGCAGCACTAGAAGACATCTGTGTCCTGTTTAAATCCCAGTTTATAAAATCTGATCCAAACATTTGTTCTGACCTCCATCACAAACTCCTCCACCGCAGTCTCCTCTGGGGCCGGCTCCTCCACGATGAGCTCCTCCTCCATCTGAAAACACAGGGACAGTAAAGAGGTTGTGGGTTAGACTCCCTCTGTCTGAGTGGAGTGTGTATGTCCTTCCTGTGTTACTGTGGAAGAGTGGTTAGCCTGTCTGGGGCTACACCTAAACCTGAGGCATCATGTTTCATGTTGTATGTTTACACTAAGAGAAGAGAGAGGATCAGAAGAAAACCACAGGAAATAGACTTATGCCAACAGAACAAAGGGAGGAAAGAAGTCGTAAGGAGGAAGAGTGTAGGTGACGTGGGGTTTAGAAGAGAGGGGAGACAGCAGGGGTTAGGGGGCAGGAAGTAGGTTGAGGGAGAATATGAACAGAAAGGAGTAGACGGACAGAGAAGAGAAGAGACAGAGGGAAGATGGTGGAGGGCGAAAGATATGAAGTTAAGAGAGACAGGGAAGAAGCATAAGAGAGGAGAAGAAAAGATAGAGGGGGAGAAAGAGGAGGAGGAAGAAAGAAAGAGATATAAGAGAAAGAGAGACATGGGTGGAGAGGAAAGGAGAATGGTTGTAGAGATTTGAGAAGCAGATGAAAGGGGAGAGAGAGGAGGACAGAGGAGTGCAGAGACACAGGGAGGAATATTTGCTAAACTCACCGGAGCAGCCAGAGCCTGGGAGGCAAAGCACAGGACCAGGACGACCCACAGCCTCATCTTCAACAGTCTGACCAAACAGAGAAACAACACATACACATTATTACAAACTCATGTTATTAAACTCAACAAAATACACTGGACTCTGAGCTCTTCTTGACTGTGAAAATGGAGAGAGGCTTTTCAGACAGATTCTGCATGATGTAATGGGTTTTCATTTATTCTGCCCTGCAGTTCATTGCTTCAGCAGTCACTATGCAAGTTCCTTATAGTAAATGGTCATTTTTTCCACCTTCAAGGCTCTCAAAGCACTACACTAAGGAACCACTCACCCATTCATACTTACATTCATACACCAATGTACGCAGAAACCAGTGTATGAATCTGAGCCTCCAACCTTCAGATCTGTGGGCAAACACTTCTACCAACTGAGCTGCTGTTCAATTCAAGCATCTGAACTGATCAGCAAAGCACGTTGGTCAAAGACAAACAAAACACATGACTGAGCGTTCTTGTCTTTCTCTTTCACTTGCTCCCCCCATTCTTTCTCTCTCCCCCTTTATTCCCTCATTTCCCCCTTTAACTCTCCCTCTTTCTCCACTCTCTGTGTTTGTCTCTCTCCCTTTATCCCCCTGTCTTTCTCTCCCTCTCTCTTTCTTTCTCTACCCCCTCCCTCTCTCTCTTGTGTCACTGTAACTTCACTGTCTGTAAATGGACTCTTTCCCATTTCTCAAACAAACTGCTCTTTGTGTCTTTTGTCCAGAACAGTTCGGGTTGGGCTGGTATGCATCGCTGGTTTAATTTACACTGTGTCCCTAAACGTCTCACTGGAAAAGGGTCAACTCCACCAGGAAAACATAAAACTCATTCCTGATTCCTGAAAATTACGCATTTAACATTTGCTTTTCAATGAGGAGTTAAAGTCAGAATCCAGGCAGAACTTGGACTAAAAAGGCTAAAACCAAGAAAATTAAACAAAACTAAAACAGGAAAAACTAAAAACTG
Source organism: Periophthalmus modestus (assembly GCA_019594935.1). Taxonomy (NCBI): domain Eukaryota; kingdom Metazoa; phylum Chordata; class Actinopteri; order Gobiiformes; family Gobiidae; genus Periophthalmus; species Periophthalmus modestus. The sequence continues at coordinate 20,839,286 of JAIEZT010001368.1, read as the reverse complement.
AACCAGGACCATGCCAACATCAAATCATAAGTAAGCCAGGTCTCTAAACTCAGACTAAACCAAGAATAAAATCAGGAAGAAACCAGGATTATTCAAGGACCTAACCAACCAAAACAAGACTATGCAGGACATTTTGGACTAGGGCTAAACCAGGACAAAACCTGTACTACTGCAAGTCTAAACTGAGACCAAAGCTGAATCAAATCTGGACTAAACGGGATGATTCTGGACCAGGACTAAAGTAGGTATTAACAGGACATTAATAGGACATATTCCAGACAAAAGCAAGACTAATTGGGGACAAAAATAGAACTAAACCTGGACTAAATAAGTACTTGACCAAACCAACCTGGACTAAACGAGGGAATTATTCTGGACCAGCCCGAACTAAAGCAGGACTAGAAAAGGTATTAACATAGGACAAATTTTTGACGAAACTCAGACTAATTGCGAGACTAAAACAGAAAAAAACTGGACTATGACAAGACCAAACCCAGACTAAACCAGAACTACACCATGTCTAAACCAAAGAAAGATGGACTGACGAATAGACCAAAACTAATTGATGTGAGCTTCAAATTTAGCCTCCAACTAAATATAACTAAAATGTAATAATACCCAGACCTAACTCCTCCTGTAGTTACTAAGCCTGGATCATTCTTAATAAACCATTTGTCCATTATGAATTAAGTCTTTGTTCATGCTTCATTAATTCTTTAAATAGTGTTGTTATTATAAAGTGTTTGCTCTACATTTTGAGAACCACTGCAATGGATAACTCATGTCTGACAGTTCTTTTTCCTTATTTGGCCTGAGCTAAACAGGTCTGAGTTTTCCCGAGCCAAGGGAAAAGCACTTAAACGCCTCGTGTTTCTCAACAGGTGAAATTTTCCACCGTAAAAGGAGTCAACACAAACATTTGCTGTCATTGCGCTGTCAACAGGGACCAAATGGGTTTTCCAAAGTCCGGATTCCAGATGCTATCTCAAGGAATGCTGAGTTAGAAGAGGAAAAATATGACCCAAAATGCAGCAGAAGAGCTCGGCAAATATGGATTCATTTTGTGTAATTATTTATTTTTCTTAATTAAAATAGTCAGATAATATTTTGCTGCAGAGAGGTAAATATGTCATTTGCTTGGTCAAAGACAACTTGCCTTTTATCCATCTTATATAGTGCAAAATCGAGCCTTTAATCCAGTTATAACGGTGTTCCCTCATCATTATCATACTCAAAGTTGTATTTTGAGCGATCCATGCAAGTTTGTTATTCTCTATTGCCCTTGAATGCTCAGAAAATTGATATTTTCACCGAGCCTCTATCTCTACCCATGATCATATAATTATCTCCCATTGCCATTCTGCCAAGACCCGGTTTCTAACCCTGTCTCAAAGCCCAAAACTTAACCAAAGTACATGTTCCTAGACCTAATTTTAATTCTAACCAGTGGTAGAAGTAGTACTCAATTTTGTTATTGAAGTAAAAGTACATATACCAGAGCAAAGAAATACTCAATTAAAAGTATCACATGAAAAAATCAACTTGACTAAAAGTATTGAAATGCACTTTTGAAAATGTACATGAAGAGTAAAAAGAAAAAAGTAGTTTGCACAGATTTTGTATTGTATTGTATTGTATTGATTTTGATAAAGATTTGTGCTCAGTTTTGTGCTCAGAAACAATTAGCTATTATTAGCCAAGGGTCAAATTTCTATAAAAAAGTTGTTTTAGGTCAATATTGCAAACTAAATTTAAAATAATTATCACTGCATTTGAGAAATAATGCATAATATGTCTTATTTAATCTAACACTTAAGGTTTTTTCCTTACTTTTTTGGTATTATATTTTGATTGATTGAAAATGAACTTCTCTATCTCTCCAAAAATGTCCCTGTGACTTTAAGATGATGTTTACTTCCAACCGACACTAAAACTTTACAGAAACAACTTTTAAAAGTGTTCCTAAGTGTGTCTGTTTTTACCAGTCCATTTAACCTCTGAGCTGTCATTGTGCCATGTCCATAACTCTCTCTCCTCTGTGTGTCCCGTGAAAATAAAACCCCTCCCTCCTCCACACCCTGCCACAGTAAAATCCCTTTTGTGTGGGATCGAGTGGAGCTTGTTGTTGTTCACTTCAGACATCTGAGCATTACATCAAATCTTTCAGAGCGGGTGAAGGGAGGATCAGGGATTCTGGCTCCCGATGAAAGAGACACTAATCCAAAACAAGTTGGTATCAGGAAAAGATGAACTGATTCTAAAGTCTGAAATGCTTTAAGACATTGTACTACCTCAAAAATACACAGAAATGTACAGAAGTTATACTTAAAGGTGTACTACGGAAATGGTGGTGGGCAGATCGCTTACTTGTTTCTATGGAGATGTTATTGCTGTGCCTCAAATGTTCAATATCATGGCATTAAACATATTTAAAGGTTCAATATCATTATGGCTTCTCAAAAATACCTTAAAAACATAAACTTGTAACGTGAGTGAAGTCGCCTCTCCACAGATCTGACCTGTAACTTTGTCTGTTGGCGTCGTCCGATTGACTCCATGGAGATATTATTGCTTTCCTTGGAATGCACTTTTAAATAATGTAGGTAATAGTAGAAGCTGCTTGTATTGTAGTCATAATTGTAGTACTTTTTATAATGTCAGTCACTGTAGCACATGATGGTTATGTATATTCTGCCTGTGCTAGGTTTCCTAAAGTTTCCCCCAATCAAAGTAAAACATGCAAAGTAGGGTATTCTTGGAGCTAAATGCAACAATAGTTTTAATTGTAGTGATAGTGGCAATGGGCACTATTACCACTCTGGTTGCAGAGGATTTTTGAGAGAATTGAGAATGTTTGGTAAATTGAAGAGAAAATGATACACATGTTCCACTCTCCAAATACTTAAGGACCTGACCTCATGTATGGGTTAAACTATTATAGAGATAGACAACTACTTTTTCTTTCTCCATTGAGCCTGTAGCAAATAGCCACATGTCTTATTCAGATATGTTGTCATAGTTTAGTACATTGTTTTAAGGGGGGGGTTATTGTTCAAGAGTCTCCTAACAGAAGTGCTCATTTTTGTAAGTAGACTTAGATTTCTTTTTGTTTTTTTAGCGACAATGTTGCTGTACTCTGATTATGAGCAATAAATAAAAGCACTTGCTACATATTGCTGTTTTGTCTTACTGCACTTGGTCTAAGTAAAATGTCCATTGCGTCAAAGTAAATCTGCATTGGGTTAAAGTAAAAAAAAAAAAAAAATGACACTGGGTCAAAAAACTTTGCTTTGGATCACAATAAAATCCACTTTACTGCTGTTTCTTTGAACTAAATGCAAAAACTGATTTGAGGGTTAACTAGAATAATTGTCCGATTATTTTTTTTTTTTAGTTTGGTTTAGTGAGACATTTTTTCAGTGTAATATACTGTACAATCTAAGTTATCAAAACATGCAAAATGAAATGCTAAAATGAGTGGTTTATTTTTTTTCCTTAAATCTTTGAAAAGCTTTGACACAGTTGGTATGAATATGAAGTATAGCTTAGGACTTTGGAGATAATCGGATTTAAAAGCATGCTGGGACATTCTCCACATTCCTCTGGTTTAGTTGGGGCAGAGTCTAAGAGCAGTCTAATGAACTGCCAGCAGAGACAGACGCAGACTCCTCTCCACCTCAAGATACAGGGCATTTTCTACATGCTCCAATGGTTACCACGGCGCGCAGGAGGTCGTGCAAACAAAGGAACTATATGGGGTTTTCAAGGACCAAAACCATGACTAAACCAGGACTAAATTAGGACAAAACTAAAACTTAAAGTGCACTATGTAACTTTTCTGGTGGAGTGTAAGCTAACTTTGTTTCTCCATAGAGATGTTATAGCTTTGCCTGGAATGTTCCACAGTATGGCATAACACGTATCTATATTTTAAATCTTAGCCTGGTGGTGCCACCTATTTCTCTCTTTGGAGATATATACAATTAATGTCACACTGTCAAACATTCTAGGCTAAGCAAAAACATCACCACGGAGACAAGCACACTGAGTACGCTCAAGCAGAAAAGTTACACAATGCACCTTTAATTTAGGTCATTTAGAAAATGATTTAATAGTTTTAACACATATTGCAAGTACAGCATGCACAATATATATTTCTGAAAACTAAATTCAGTTCACAGTGCACATTAAGGAGCATTAACATTTGAGAGGAGACTGAAATCTGATAAATTAAACCAAGAATCTGAATTGTTTCAGCATTTTTGTAGAGGTCTAAACTAAGGGTTAGCAGCTTTTACACAGAATAGGACCCCATGGAGACACAGGGGGCCCTCTGACACAAAGGGACATTGCAGAACTATAGGGTCTTATTTAGTTACATTTTTATCATTAACTGTTTGTGCTTGTCCCAGAAATACACAGGAGTAGATTAGGATACAAGCATGTTAGGACGTATGCCATGAAAAGTTTAAAGTTTGCATATTGTTGAGTTCAATGGTGACATTTGAACAAAGCCTGAAGCTGTAAAGAAGACAGAAGAAGAGAGGGAGAGAGATTGCAGTGATTTACTGTGAACAGAATGTGTGGCCTTGAGGCATGTCTTTCACTGTAAAGTCAGAGGGCATGAGTGGATGACATGTGCATAGAGAGGTTTGGACATGTTCAAAGGTGACAAGACATATCACAGTTTTAAGTGGGTCATTTTGCGAAATTTTGTTTATCAACTAAAAAACAAACTCCTCTAACAAGCCAAATGCATATTAAGAACATTCATAAGGCACCTTGCCAGTGCCTTAACCTGCCGATAGAGAAACCAACTGGATTTCAGCATTGAAACTAGGAACCCAAATGATAGACTTGTGTGAGGCTCATTCTGCTTTCTGACTGGATAATCATCTTTAGAATTAAAACACCAAATTATAACATAAATAATGTCTTTGTAATTATGAATAAATCAGCATTACAATAGTTATCACTAAAAACTGTATTTGATTTGAAAATGTTTATCTCATATGTGGGGATACAAGTCATATTTATGAAATTTAAAATCAAAACGTTACATAGGGTTTCTTTAAAAACACAGAGGAACATTCCTGGAGTACCACCTAAGACATCATAATGCTGACTAGAGCATTTTCCTAAATGTGTGAGTGAAACCAAACCCTACTGCAGGTAAGTTTTTGATGAAGAAACATCATTATGGTTTTATAGTTAAACAGGTCCATTTAATATAATATAAGACCTTTAATTGAACCAGTCTGCTGTTGTTAGGTCCCTTCTTTTTAACAATGACCTTCTCTGTCTCTGTGGAAAACTACTGCATCCCTGGCATTAGGATAGTCCCGTCTACAGCTAACTTTGCACAACAGAGCTCCTCTTTCCCCTTTAAAACCTAAAAAAAACTGAGTTCACTGACGGGAAATGGGCAGAAAAACCTACTCAAAGCTAAGTAGCATGTCCGGGCTAACGCTAAATAAAAACTAGCTTAATGTGCGGAAAACTATTTGAATTGGAGGCACACTGCGTTCCCAGGAAGCGTGCTCGGAGGCTAGCGACGACCGGACTGACGTAGCAGCTAAACAAATTATTTTATTTGGAAAACGCGGAGCAAAACCAAACAGCCAGGTTCATAAAGGAGGGCTTTTCATTCAAATGGGTTTAATGTGGCAGAGTTTGTGAGAAATATGCAAATAAGATTATGTAAAATTATCTGAGGCTAGAATCTTACTTCTATCTTACTCTGATACATTTGACTTGATTACATTTATTAAATTAATAGATTAGTAAATGCCAAATAGTTTCACGCCAGAAAACATTTTGGTAAGTACTTAAAGTACTTAAAGTACTTAAAGTACGTAAGTACTAAATTAACATAAAGGTGTCAAATTCAATAACTGATAGATATGATCTGAACCTAACCTAACAAGTTCCACCTATTAATAACTATACAGGGGTGAAAACTAGGGGTTAAAGAGGAGGTATTTGACAATGGGATATTAAGAGATAACACATAGTGTATTTAGATCACTATTGTTAGGAAAAATAAATGTTGTCCTAACAAGTCCAAGAGTTGTAAAGAGAGGAGGAGGAGTCTCTGGATGTCTGAGGCAGCAGAAGTTTATTTACCATCAGTTCAGGACCTGGTGGCTTGAATACTCAACACTGTCGATACTAACTGTTACTGATACTGTTAATATCGGCCCTTCTGTCTGACTATGCTTCCACACAAGGCAGTTTAAGGGCTAAGAAGGATAGCTTAGAGACAACGTGGCCAAGACAAATAGAGAAGTAAATAGCATTCAGAGAAATTAGTGACCAAGGAAACTGATAATGTTAAAGAAGGATACATTTTGTAATAGTTAGATGACGCCATAACCACAGAGAAACAATGAACTGGAGGTGTCCTTGCTCAGACTATGCAGGGGATGCAAAATTCCAGAACAATCATGGCATCTTTTATTGTTCTGAAAATGCTATATTCACCGAAAACTACATATTAACATGTTTTATAAGTTTCATTTTTGTTATTTTTTAAGCCTCACCACCCTTTGCTCTCTGCCCTAAGTCACTCCCCCTTCAGAGCACTATCACAACACTATTAGTGTGCATCCCACTACTGCACATCGTATCAGGTTTATCAATTTGCTGTGTACAGTTTTGCATCATGCTTTTGTACATTTCTGGAGAATTGTGATGTGGAAACATGGGTGACCTAGGCCTACAGCTAACTGTAAGAAGGGTTTGAATAGGGCCAGGGAGAGATCGCAAAATTACTCAAACATGCACAGATGACATCTAACCCTCTTCAGACATGTTTTTGATGAGGGAACAATGTGATGACATGGTAGAAAGCAAAAAAAAATAGCATGACACCTCCTTTTTATACCACTAAACTAGGTCATAACTAATACTAAATCAGTTAATTGGTTAATATTTCTGACTATTTGTTTATCTTAAAAAATTATAAGCCAAATAGTATTACACTTTAGAAGCACACTGTGTAACTTTTCTAAGTCTATCACTTGATTTTTTTTCTCCATAAAGATGTCATTGTAACCTGGTACTACCAGGGTAAGTTACAGGTCAGATCTATGGAGAGGTGAGCAGACTTATAGTAAGAATGAATAGTCTTTTCCTTATTTTTGAGCAATAAAAACACGTGTTATTAAAAGCAAGATAAAGTTGCCATAATGTAGAACATTCCAGGCAAAGCAGTAACATCTCTATGGAGACATGTGGTGCCCTTTAGAAGAACATTACATAGTGCACCTTTAAAAACTCCACTGTAAGTAGGAGTTAAGTTAGGTTAGGGTTAATAGTGCAGATACCGTAAAATAGAACAGAAGTGCATCATTATAATAAAATGGAAAAATCATGAAAACTTTTCATCAGACTTTTGGTCTAATAAGTAGAAACTTAAAATCCTCAAATTACAATTCTCTAAATATGTCAAATAACTGATGTAGTGGTTGTTTTTCTGCATGTAAACTGCTTGTGTTGACAGAGTTTTAGGGCGTTTGGAAAGAGGAAAACTGGAGGATTTCTGGTTTATCGTCACAGACGCAGAGTAAACTCAAGCAAACTGCATCAACAGCTGCAGAAAATAACAAGCAAATAACAGGCATGAATACACAAGAGACAGTACTCACTGTGGAAAAACATGCTTAAGATGAGGCAGTTCATAAATGACTGGCAGATAATTCTCAATCCCAAAAGATTCTCGAAAATCTACAAAAATGCTCAAATCATAAGAACTGAATTCATTTAAAGGCCCTATGATGCATTATTCTGCCTTTTTGAAGTATACAAAACAGCACGGGGCATGTGACTTTACCACCTGTGCACTGAGGAGTAAAGAAGTCATTAGTCATTACTCATTCACTCCACTCTATGTGGTCATAAGACAGCCTACTATTATAGCCACAGCTGCCCTGAAATAGACAGGTGGAACTGTGGCTGTCAATCTGCACCATCGGCCCTTCTGACCACATTCATACTAGGCAATGCGGGTGAAGTCCCCTTTCCAAGGACACAACAACCATTGTTTTCCCGCTGTGTATTCTCAGTGGTCTCCCATTCAAATATTAACCAGGCACAATCCTGCTTAACTTCAGAGGCCAGACGAGATCAGGCTTTGACCAGCTGGTATTGCCTAAAAAAGCAGTGACACAAGCTAAGTTACAGTTTAGACTTAAAGAGGCAACACTGCTCACAATAGTGAGTATGTTTTTCCATGTATTTTTCAGTAAAAGCATGAATAAACATTATGTCTTTGCTGGAACGTTCCACAGTATGGTAGCCTGTGAGCAGTTTGTTTTTTTTTGTTTTTTTTTATCAAGCAACACTTTTTGTATTAGTTTGCAGAGTCACTTGCTTGTCTCCATGGAGATTACTAGTTTTATGAAGAACAAAGGAAACTCCCGCACACTGTCTCACTCTTAATGCATTTTATTCCATTTTCCATTTTGCATTAAGAGTGAGACAGTGTGCGGGAGTTTCCTTTATTCTTCATACAAAGTGCTCCATCTCCTACGCACCTGTTGCGCAGTCAGGTGTGCAGAGCTTACACAAAACGATGACTAGTTTTATGCCATTTTGTGGAACCTTTCAGGCAAAACAACAACATCCTTGGAGCTTTTGGACCTTCTACCTAAAACCTTACATACTGCCCCTTTAAATAGCTGTGCTAGGTATATCTTATCATGCAGCTAACTCCACACAGAGACCTTTTAGTTCTTGTTCAGAGGAGAGAAAGCAAGATGTGGGGAACTCGAGGCCCTTGTTACCTGAGCTCCTTTAGTTCATGTCTGCTTCATTCTCCCTCTCCTCCACCCTTACCCCCTCCCTTCTCTCCTCACCCCTTTCCTTAAACTCTCACCCCTCCAAAAATGACCCCAGCCCCTTGTCACTCTCCTGGGACAGACTCCCGGACTTGCCCTTCTTTATACCCTCAAGACCTGGACAGGAGGTTTGAGATCGATCCATATAAGACCAAAGTTTCCTCTATTAGAAAAGTTGCAGACTTTTGTTGTTTCAGTAAGCACTATCTGTTATTTGTCCATTGTCAGTTCACACCTTAGTATCTTAAAATGTATCATGTGATAAATGGCTAGTCTAAACTAAAAACATGAACACAGTGACCAATGAGCACATTAGTTCTGTCTGATGCATTCTTGAGTGTTCCTCTGTGTCCAGATCCAGACAGCTGCCACATCCCTCTCTCTCCTGACCAACACAGCCAAGACCTGGCATTTCCCACAATCCTCTGCTCCTCCCTCCTGTCTCCTCTCTTTTTTCTACTTTCTTCTCTCTGTCTCTGACTCTCCCTGTCTTCTCCACCGGCTGTATGCTGCCCTGTCTCTCCCCTCACTCCTTCTCTCCTTTTCTCCATTCCTCCCTTTTTACTCTTTCTTCTCCCCCCTCCTTCTCTCTCTCCCTCTCTGTCTCCTCCATCTACATATCTCCACTCCCACTCCCTCTCTCCCTCACCTCTCTTTTGCTCTCTCTCCCTTCCAACACCCCTTCATTTTCTCTATGCCTTTCTCCCTACCCCTGTTCTCTGCTTCTCCCTCTTCTCTCCTCTTTTTCTTTCTTTCTTCCTCTCTTCTCCCTCTATCTGTCTCTTCCCTGTCTCCTCTCTGTCTCCTCTCTCTTTCCCTCTCCTATCCCCCTACCTGTTTCTCTCCCTCTTTTCTCCATCCACCCTCACTCTCTCTCTCCTCCCTCCTCTCTTCTCTCTTTCTCTTTCCTCCTCCTCCTCCTCCCTCCTCTCTCTCTATCTTCCTCACCCTTCCTCCTCTCTCCTCCTCCATCCTCTATTTTTCTCTCTCTCCTCCCACTCCCTTCTTTCTCCTCTCCCTCCCTCCTCCTCCTCCCTCCTCCTCTTCCTTCTCCTCCTCTCTCTCCTCCTTCTTCTCTCCCCCCTCTCCTTCCCCTACCTCGTCTCTTTCTCTCTTCCTCTCTCCTCCTCCTCTCTTTCTCATCTTCCTCTCTCCTCCTCTGTCCTCTATTTCTTTCTCTCTCCTCCTCCCTCTTCTCTACTGTCTTTCTCTTTCTTTCTTCCTCTTCCTCTTTCCTTCTCTTTCTTTCTCTCTCTCTGTCTCCTTATTCTCCCTCCTGTCTTCTCTCTCTCTCCTCCTCCATCCTGCCTCTCTCTCATTCTCTCTCCCACTTTCTCTCTCTTTCTCTTTCTCCTCCTCCTTCCTCTCTCCCTCTCTCTCCTCCCCCCATCCCCCATCTCTCATTCTCTTCTTCTTCTCTCCTCCTCCTCCTCTCTTTCTCATCTTCCTCTCTCCTCCTCTGTCCTCTTTTTCTTTCTCTCTCTCTGTCTCCTCCTTCTCCCTCCTCTCTTTCTCTCTCTCCTTCTCCATCCTGTCTCCTCTCCTCCTCTCTCCCCCCCCCCCCCCCCCCCCCCCTACCTTTCTCTCTCCTGCCACCTCAACAATCCCTCTTTACAAAATTTTATGTCTTTACTAAATCTGCAGCATAGCTCTTTGTAACTCATTGGGACAGACTTGGACAGGTGTGACCGAAGAAAAACAAAACCACACTCTGCTAAACAAGCAAAAAATCAGGATTAATTAAAGACTGTGTGGCCGAAAAGTGAAGAAAACTATTCACAAGATGCAAATAATGAATCGTGTTTTAAACAAAAGTGAAACTGGTTTGGGCAGGTGTGACGGAGGAAAGGTAAAAACAAAAAGCAATGAAGGGCTTTGATGAGATTGAGGAGAACTATTAGAAAGATGCCAATGTCAAAACCAGGACAAAGTTAAATCAGGACTAAACAAGGACAGGCCCAGGACTGAACTATGGCTGAACCACGACTGATCCAGAGCTGAACCAGGGACTAAACCAGGCCTGAACCAGGGCTGACCCAGGAATGAACCAGGGACTAAAACCAAGACTGAAAGAGTAACTAAGCCAGGACTGACCCAGGGATGAACTAGGACTGACCCAGCACTGAACCACGGACTAAACCAGGACTGAACCAGAGATTAAACCAGGACTGAACCAGGGCTGAAGACTAAATGAGGACTTTTTTAGACTAGACCAGGACGAAAGGACTAAAACATAAGGACTCTTTCAGAACTAAACCAGGTGTGATCTGGGACTAAACCAAAACTACACTAGAGGAAAACGAGGACTATATAAAACCAGGGCTAAACCAGGAATATACCAGATTTAAACTAGGACTAAACCTGAATCTAATCCAGGGCAAAACCAAGACTTAACCGAAAGGACTTTTGGGGGAAAAAACACCCCATAATATTCAAGCAGGTCTATGTAAAACTCTGATAAAACCAGAACCAAAGCGGGGTGCTTTTCTGCTGTGTTTTAACCGACCACCAAAAGACAAAGAATGATGTCTGAGAATCTGTAATGAAGATAAATCAGTTAATCAGTCAAATAATCTGTTCAGGACTATATACTTTTTGTGAATGTTATTTTGCCAGAGCCGAGGTTTGAGAAGAGTTTAAAAAGTCGTCTGCAGAGATTTGAACAGCTGTGGAAACACACATTCTTTCACATGTTTGTCATGAAACAGGGAGGAGAAGGAGGAGAGGGGGAGAGAAAGGGAAGAGAGAGAAGGGAGAGGAGAGAGAGATTCTGTTCTAGTCCTGTTTTAGTCCTGTTCTAGTCCTGGTTTAGTCCTGTTCTAGTCCTGGTTTAGTTCTCTTGTAGTCCTGCTTTAGTCCTGTTCTAGTCCTGGTTTAGTCCTGTTCTAGTCCTGGTTTAGTCCTGTTCTAGTCCTGGTTTAGTCCTGTTCTATTCCTGGTTTACTCCTCTTGTAGTCCTGCTTTAGTCCTGTTCTAGTCCTGGTTTAGTCCTGTTCTAGTCCTGGTTTAGTCTCCTCTTGTAGTCCTGCTTTAGTCCTGTTCTAGTCCTGGTTTAATCCTGTTCTAGTCCTGGTTTAGTCCTGTTCTAGTCCTGGTTTATTACAGGTGTAGTCTATGTTTAGTCCCTACTTTGATGTGGTATACAAGTGTGAACACATGACAAAAACACAACACAACAGAGAGAAGAAATGCATTGCTAAAATGTAACTGTGCATAAGTTTAGCAGTAGTGTCCTGTATTTAACCAGGATTATCAATTTGTCTATGTGTTATAAGATTCACTCAGATAAGGGGCGACTTCATTGAGGTGAACGACTGTCACTGAAAATCTGCATCTTAGTTTGACAGTCTCACAGTATAGAACATGCAAAGATCCCATCTAAGAGCCCGGCTGTGTAAATACCAGTGGTGGAAGGTAGCAGGTATTTGTACTTTCTACTCCATTATTTATCTATTTTTTAACTGGACTCAAAAGTAAAAAGTACTTATAATGTGATTTCAGGGGTTATTTTTTACCAAGTTCGTGCTAACATCCTGAATAAAGTTTTTGACTTCAAGCTATGGCTTTGAGCAAACAAATAAATACACAAAATCAATGAGAAAAGTTAAGAAACTGAATCATATTGCTGCTGCTGACCAAAATATGTCTCCTTTTTAATCAATATCACAACATTTATACTATACACTTGTGTAAAATACTTTTTAGACTCTTTTCATTTTTAAACGGGTACTTTAATAGTTTTATTTAAATAGATTTTTCTCATGTAATACTTTTTCTTTTACTTGAGTAACTTTTTGCCTCTGTATCTGTATTTTTACTTAAGTAACTAAACTGAGTACTTCATCCACCACCAGTAAATATAGATGGTGAACGCACTGCCTGGGTTTCTTAATATCATGTTTCAGGTACAAATAACTGTGTACACTAGTATCATAAAATGATATTGGTTCACTGTAGTCTGTATAAAGTTTATAACAAAGGGTCCGATACGTGCTTCGTCAGAGAAGTATACGTCTCCTCGGAGCAGTTATTGCTTTAACTTGAATGTTCCGTAGTATTGCATTAAACTTATCTACTTATCTAGATAAGTAGGCAGCAATAAGAGGATAAATTACAGGTCAGATCTGTGGAGAAACAAGCCCAATCAAGATAACAATGTGCATTTTGCAAGGTATAGAGTTTAATGCCTTACTGTGGAACATTTCAGGCAAAGCAATCACATCACATGGAGGTAAGCATGTGGCAGACGCTGTATCAGAAAAGTTACACTGTGCACCTTTTTCACACTGATTATAATTGTTACAGCCAGATAGAAACCTTTCAATTTAGTCTGCACCATTAACAACCATTGAAGCTTTCCCTCCTCCTCCCTCGCTCTTTCTCCCTTCTTCTCTCTCTCTCCTCCACTTCCTATCCTTCCCTGCCTCCCTCCTTCTCTCTCCCACCCTCCCTCTCTCTCTCTCCCTTTCCCTCGTTGTTTTTCTCTTCCTCTCTCCCTCTTTCTCTGTCCTCTGCCTCTTCCCTCGCTCTCTCCCTCCTCCCTCTCTCATGTCTGATTTTCCCTTGTCGATGTGGCACAGACAATACAGAGCTCTTAACCACAGCCTCTACCTGGTTGTGCCATAATGACAGAGGAGAGTAACTAATGATTTAAACCAGATGCCCCAAAAGAACACTTTTTTAATGGATACAACAGAACTGGACGAGCCTGTCAACTTTAGAGTACCCTTTGGAGGTCTAAGATTTAAACTATGTAAAACTTAGATATGAAAACATGTTCAAGGAGGTTGGTAAAGCTAAAAATGCATTCAAAGTAGTTGTAAAGTTTTTGAAGTTGTACAAAATTTTAGTGAACAATAACATTTGACAAAAATAAAGTCACTAAATCCTCTATTTATTAGGCCATGAAAACACAAAAAAATAGATTAGCCTAACAAAACAGTTGTAAAATTTGAGGGATTAAGCTAAAACTGCACACTACAACAACAATGCATTGCCGTGCAAACAGTAACTAGCTTTGTTTAAATTTGAAGATGGAAAATTTATTTTGTTTTATTCAGTAACTTATCTGTTAAATTTCAGTCAAAAAGTGGTGAAATTATGGTTATTTTGGTCCTGAACGCATAAAGGTTAAAGCATGTTTGAAATCTTGCATGCCCATTTGAATTTACTCTTCTCCTCAACTCAACTCAGATGTTCAAAACTGTCCCAAACATAATACTTTTGCACAATTTATAAGATTTTACACATTAGAACCAAAATTTGCTATATTTTTGCAATGTATTGTCACTATTACTTGTAAGACAAAATCTGAATCCCAAATCTTTTCTTGTTCTTGGTTTAGTCCTGCAAGGATTGATCCCGGTTTAGTCCTGGTGCAGATTTGGCTTTGTTCTGATCTAGTCCTGGTTTAGTCCTGGTTTGATCCGGGTTAAGACCTGATGTAGAGTTGGTTTAGTCCTGTTGTAGTCCTGGTTTACCCCTGGTTTGGTCCTGGTTTGGTCCTGGTTTAGTCTTGGTTTAGTCCCAACTTTGATATGGTGTGCAAATGTGAACACAGCCATAAGGCAAAACATAACAATAGAGAGAAGAAACAGATGCATAAAAAGTTATAATTGTGAATGAATGTATTGCAGACAGTAGTTCTGTTTCTTACCTGTACTTGTCAGAGCAGGAAAGCAGAGAGGAGCACTGTAGCGCAGTCGGGGCAGTCTAACACTGGGCTTCTCTCCTTAAGCCTGAGGACATCCATAAGGGGACGTCCCAAACTGGAATTTGACCCCCTCTCTCCTTTCTCTCCTCCCCCTCGTCGTCTCTCTCTCTCTCTCTCTCTCTCTCTCTCTCTCTCTCTCTCTCTCTCTCTCTCTCTCTCTCTCTCTCTCTCTCTCTCTCTCCGTGCCTCCCCCTCTCCTTTTCTCCTTTTGTGGGCGGGTATGTGACATGAGGATCAAAAAAAAACTTTGCAAAAGAGTGAAAAATACTTAAAAGGTAATTTTTTTTTTATTGTTGACTGAGAAACATTAGACTAATTGTTAACAATGTGTTAACTTTAAGCTTATATATTGTTTTTTCCAGATTTACCTTTTATAATTTTGTGCATTATTCATTCTCTTCACATTCAGTCATGGTAAACTACTATTATAGCCACAGCTGCCCTGGGGCAGACTGACACAAGCGAAGCAGCCAATCTGCGGTATCTGCCGCTGTGACCAATCACTTGTTTACATGTGTTTATTTATGGGCAAGGTGGGTTACGGGGCTTGCCCAAGGACACAATAACAATATGGTACATGAGTCAGTTGAATAACCTAATAGACTCGTATTCTTCATTAAGGTAGTTGAATTTATGAGTCTTTATTTATTTAAGAATATTTGACTGTCTCTCGGTTGGCCTGGGAGCGCCTTGGAGTCCCACCAGAGGAGCTGGAGGAAGTGTCTAGGGTGAGAGAAGTCCGGGAGTCCCTCCTTAGATTTCTGCCCCCGCCAGCGCTAGATAAGCAAACAAAAAAATGGATGGATGACTGTTTTTGAGTTCAGTCATTTGAGACCCTGTACTGGATCTCCACTCCATTTTTTTAACTGGACTGAAAAGTAAAAATTACTTTTGATATAACATGAATAAAACTGAGTACTTCATCCACCACTGTGTATAACAAATAATACTGCATAGACTAGATATCTGCATAATTGTCTAGAATGTTGAATTAGATTAAAAACTGAAAAGGTTTAGAATCATGTTTATCAGGTTAATACTGTAAAATGCAAAGAAAATGTCAAAATAATGAACAATGTAAGATCACCATTATAGTTGTAAGGGTCCTCGGCTGACAGAGGAAAAGGTCCTATATTATGGAAAAATATTGACTCTTATGAGCTTTAAGCCATGTTACAATGTTGTTACTTCATCAAAAACATACCTGGAGTGGTGTTTTGTTTTGTGCCTGTCTACATCTCCAAAACTGAAAATGCTCCGTTCCAACTCGTGATGTCATGAAACAGTAGTTTTCATGTTAAAGCTCCTTTTACCTTTTGTTCAGTAGAGATTGGCAATTCCAAGGCTGAAATCATCCAAATGATTCTAGTGAAATGTGTATGGAGTATAAAAACATAGTGGAGCACTTCCTGTATTACCACATGACATCACAAGGTGGAACAGAGTGTTTTCAGTTTGAGAGAAAAACTCAGCCTAAATATGCAGGGTTTTGTCTTAAAAACAGAACTACACTTATGTTTGTGATGAGGAAACAACATTATAACATAGATCAGAAAATAGAATAATAGCCCTTTAACCTCTGTATGAGTTTAGCAGATGTCCTTCAGTAAACGTGAGTGTGCTTCATGTTAGCTTAAAGTGAGGTGTTTCCTGTCTCTGCTATACTTTCCTATTTAGTCACTGCTCCATCAGGATGTCCCACATGGGAGAGGCATTCTTCTCTCTCCTCACAATCAAAGAATTCCATAAATCTTACAGTGACTGAGGTTACATGCACACTTAAAATCTGATTATTATACGAGTTTTAAGCAGTGGTGGAAGAACTACTCAACGTTGTTACATAAGTAAAAGCACAGATAACAGAGAAAAAAATACTCACGTAAAAGTACCCCATGCCCCCAATCTACCCCTTTAAAAATGTACTTAAAGAAAATAAAATGAAAAGTATTTCAGGCAAATTTTAAGGTCTTGGTAATTGTTTTTCCCTACCTGTTTTTATTTATGTTTTTGTTTTCTAAAATTATGAACATGTTAAACATAACCCTCTCTGTCACAAAGTACAGATGCCTGTTCTCAAATACAGTGAAGTAAAAGTAAAAAGTATCCACTTAAAATTTACTTAATTAAAGTACAGATGTTTAAAATTTGTCCTTAAGTACAGTACTTACTTACTTATAGTCCTTTGTTACGTTCCACCCACTGGCTTATTAAAATGACATGTAAAGAGCGAAATCATTTGGTTTCTTTCTTACCATAATTCCCCGAGTACTCACATCAGATTTTGCAGTTTACATGCCATTTAAATCATCTAAAAGAAGTCAGATTATGATCAGATTTTGTTGCGCATGTAAACTTAGCCACGGACTGTCACAAACTTATGATCAAATTCCATTGTGTGTTAAAAATCTACACATATCCATTTTTGCGTTCTGAAACTTCATTTTGATTATATGCACTATAGACTTTTAAATTAATTTGTTATGTTTTTTTTACCTTTTGTTCCTACTTGTAAAAACTCATTAAAAGAACCAAAAGAAATACATATTTTTGTTTAGCAATTGGTTGTTTTGTATCATCTGTGGGTGTTTCTGAGTGAGAACGGTGCAGAATATTGTAGAAAAGTGTGGAACATTTTGGTCCCAGACTCCAAACTGTTGCATCAGTCTAACAGCAGGAGTCAAATCCAGAGGGGAGAGTTTGACACCTCCCGCATCAATTTAATAGCAGGAGGAGTCAAATCCAGAGAGGAGAGTTTGACACCTCCCGCATCAATTTAATAGCAGGAGGAGTCAAATCCAGAGAGGAGAGTTTGACACCTCCCGCATCAATTTAATAGCAGGAGGAGTCAAATCCAGAGAGAAGTGTTTGACATCTAGACTGACAGAAGTGAGCCTACAATTCTTGTTCTCTCTGACCACCACCAATCTGGCAAATCCACACTGATCACATCAGATTGATGACAGTGATGCATGTGACATGAAGGAGCTTATTGGTTGCTCACCATTTTGAATAAAAAGACATTTCTCCTACCTCAGATTACAGAGTACAGACTACAGAGTTTTTTGCTTGTTGATTCTGCAGAAATTCACAATATTTTCAGTCCCCTGTGATACTTTTTTTTTTTCTTTTTTCCTCATAAGTAGCCATATTTGTTTTGATATGGACAGATAACACATCTCCCTGATTGGCTAATCCATCTGTCAATCTGTCATTCCCATCAGAATTAGGTGATATTCACCGGTGACCAGATTCACATCTTCATTAAGTATTGAAGAAGTGTGTATTCTGGATCCCAGGCAACCACCAATCACTCATACCCCACAACATACAAAGGAAAGGTGGTTGAGGTGTCTTGCCCAAAGACTCAAAAACAGCAACCACAGGATTTTAACTTTTAACTCTCAAGTTGGTTGGCAGATTTTCTCTGTTACTGTCTGAAATGTTATGCAGTGGAGCTTTAATGTTAGCAAAACCAGCGTATGTCAAGACAAACAACCTCTTGAAGTTCTTCCTGTTCTAATTGCTAAAGTATATTCCCACAGAACAGGGCTGATGTGAACAACAGCTGGAGTCTGAGGAGGGAGAGAATGAGAGAGAAAAAGGGAGAGATAGAGATATCTCAAGTAAAGAGAGAGTGAGGAGGAAAGACAGTCTAAGAGAGAGAGGAGAGAGGAGAGGGAGTGGTGCAACGTGGCATTATTTTCCCTGGAAGCTCCAGACACACGAGAGGAACAGAGCAGAACAAGAGGAGGGGTCACTGCTCTCTCTGCACACAGACTCGTCTCTTCCCTCCTTCCTCCCTCTCTCTCCTCTTTTACCCTCTCCTCTTTTTCGTTCCCTCTATGCAAACGTGGCATCTGTTTCCATCATTTTGAGCCAAATTTAACAATGATGAAACTGTGACTAACACTTAAGAAGCTGACCACAGTGATGTAACCAAGACGCGGGAGTGGCAACTGAGAGATCCAATGTGGAGAAGAGAAAATGCATTACTTTATAAGGACCAGTACACACACAGTGGCATGGAGGGAGTGTCTTGCCCAAGGACCCAACAGCAGAATGTCTTTGCAGTAGCAAGAAATAAACAACCTATCTTCAGTTTTGAGGGCAGAACAGAACTAAATCAGGACAACACCAGTTATCCGGGGAATCTTTTGGATTTCTGATTAAAAGTACACTCCTCAGTGCACCATGCCTGGCAAATCCAGAATAATATATCCCTCTGTCGTTTTATATACAGAGGGATATCAGTCTGGTGACCACTCCCTCTGTTGCATCGCAAGCCAGAACTAAACATGTTTGTCCAGTCAGATTTGTTTATTTCAGTTACAGTAAAAATGACATTTCTCTCACTTCAGATGAACAGAGTTTAGTGCTTCGCTCATTGATTCAGCACAAATCTGTGATGTTTTTCAGTCCCTTGTGATATTTTGTTCCTTTCTTTTTTCCTCATAAGCTGCCATATTTGTTTCGATACAGATGGATCCTGCGTGTCTCTGATAGGTTAAAATTACAATCACGCCCATCAGGAACTTGAGAAGATTCACCAGTGATCAGACTTACATCTTTCTAAAGTATTAAAAAAGCGTATATTCTGGATCCCAGACAAAGTGCATCAGCAGGAGGACCCTTCATTTGCAACAGATAAAACATACAAATGGAAAATAATTCACTTGTTTTCTTTTGTTTGTTTGAAGTTAGGTTAGTTCCTGTCTGCTCTTAACATTGCTGTAGCTTCTCAGTCTTGAACATGTCTGAACTTGCAGCTCTAAATTTGCTCATTAAACCCAATTCAAATATGGATGGTATAATGCCGTGTAATTGTAGGGTTGGCCATAAAACAAAATATGGCTGCCACGTTTACACCAAAGTGAGCTGTACCTGATTTATACCGTCTTAAAAATGTGAAAACAGAACTAGGTCATTTTAAACGGTTTGCAGTGGTCTAAAGTTATTTTTCACTTACCGTATGCATTTTGGGCATCCTAATTATTCACAACACTCAGTTTATAAGCTCTTTTCACAATTTTCAGAGGCAAGAGCTGAGTTAAGCATGGCCATGGTAAAGCTAACAACAACTATCATGCTAACTACACACTTCCTGATTGTTGGATAACAGATTGCTTTATAATTAAATGCAGACAGTACACAGCAGATTTATTTATACAATATATCTGTACTGGAGCAAAACTCCACATATTCCTCCCTAGACTGCTTGTTCCCTCTTAGTTGTATTTCACTGTAACAAGCAGCAGATTTTCAATTACATATATTTTATTTTTGAAAAGTGACAACATGTATTTGAGTTTGGCTTTTTTGTAGAATTGCAAGTAAGGAATGTGGACAGAGATAGAGGGTAGGTGAAAACAAAAATGTTCCAAGCACTCAAGCCTCAAATACAGGACAATGTAGAATTACTCAAACATGCATGAATCAATCAAAATATAACAGGTAACCTTATGATGAGGAGAAACCAGGATGATGGATCATAAAATTGTGAATATATATATATATATTATATTCTACTATAGAGGTTAGAATGTGACATAGGTGTCAGAAGGGCAGCCCAGCTCATTTAAATATGATAGGTAGGTACCAGTTTGTTAATGTAAATCGGAGCTCTTCACCATGTTCTAAGGTAGCCTATGGTGTGACACGGAGTTCTGTACTTGGTCAAGTCCTGTTCACATTTTACATTTTGCCATTAGGTAATATCATCAGAAAACATGGCTTTAACTTCCACTGCTATGATGACACACAGCTGAACTTATCAATGAAACCTGATCAGTCTGATGGAGTAGACAGAGTTTGTGCCTGTGTGAAGGACAGAAAAACTTGGATAACACTTAATTATCTTCTTCTTAACTCCGAAGAAACAGAGGTCATTGTTCTAGGACCCAAAGGCCTGCGAGACTCTCTATCTGACCAGAGAGTCACTCTGGACACTGTCAGAGTAGCCTCCAGCTCTGCTGTAAGGAACCATAAAGTATTGATTGGACAAAGAGCTCTCATTTGCATCACATATAAACCAAGCCTGTAGAACAGCCTTCTTCAACCTGTGTTATATCACCAAAATCAGAAAAAATGTGTCTAAAATTGACACTGAAAAATATATCCATGCATTTGTTAAATCAAGGCTAGATTACTCTAACTCCTTTCTAGCTGTATGCCCTAAAAACACTATAAAAAGCTTTCATCTAGTTTAAAATGCAGGGGACCAAGAGAAGAGAGCACATCACTCCAGCACTGGAGTCCCTTCACTGGCTTCCTGTTGAGTTTAGAATAAAATTCAAAGTTCTCCTCCTGACATATAAAGCCATCGTATTTGCAAGATGCTATAGTACCATATCATCCAAACAGAGCACTCCACTCTCAAAACGATGGTTCCTGGAGTGTCTAAAAGCACAGCGGGAGGGAGAGCTTCCACTTACCAAGCTCCTGTGTTATGGAATCAACTCCCTACCTATGTTAAACAGGCCATCACAGTCTGTACATTTAAGATCAGACCTCTTTGAATTAGCTTATGGCCAGGCCAGCTAGGTGCAGAAATTAGCCCTGCAGTTTAGTTAAGCTGCTTATGGGTAGCTATGTTGGGGGAAGTATGGTAACCTGAGCACTATCCTCTGTTTCATCCTCCTTTCCCTGTCAACAACGTTCACTGTTCACTTCACCTGGAGTTTGTTCATTGCTAGTCACATGTTGTTCCCTGTCCCACTACCCTCTGGGAACTGCAACTGTTTCAGATGCCTGGCCACTGACCGCCCGGTGATGACTGGACCCTAGATCCCCTCCTGTGGTCTGATCCTGCTCCCTGGACCCGGACCGTCCCTTCCCTTGTCTGGCTGGATGACCTGATGCCTGGCTGGGGTGGCTCCCGTCCTGTTGTGGGTGGGTCTCCCTCTGTCCCTTAGCTGAGTTGGCTCTGACGCTACAGACTTGAACTCTATCTGTAAATGCATGCCGCATTAGTCCTGGACACATCTGCAGCCTGTCTGCCCATGGGAGTGGATCTCTCCTTCACTGTGGTTCTCCTCGAGGTTTCTCTTTGTCCCACTGTTTTTTTGTTTTTTTCCTTGCCAACAGAGAGGGTCTACGGACTGCTCTAGGACAGTTATCCATTTGCTTGTTTTCTTTTGATTAATTTGCTTTTTTTTGTCGGTTTCTGTTTCATTGTTGATGTTCTAACTTTCTGTTGGTTAAAGCAATTCTCATGTTCAGCCCTAAGAGGCAACTGCTGCTGTGATTTTGGGCTTTACAAAAATAAATTGAACTGAACAGAAAAAAATTATAATATTTTGTAAACATAATAGTATAAACATTATAGTATTTTTTGCTGTTTTTCTGACAGTGTTTTTCTATAGTTTCAGTCCTTCTTGTACAGTTTTATTGGATGTTTTTTTAGAGTGTTTGAGTCCTGGAGGCAGTACAGTACAGTACAGTAAAGTACACATAAACAGCAGGGACATGTAAGCCTTCAGTAAACATGAAAGAACACACCAGCTCTGCTTCAGGTCAAGCCACCTCTTAAATGATCACGGAAGGCTATTACATGTTTATAGATTCATCAAAGAAAACACTTGCACATAATAATTCCTAAACGTGTAATGTTTTCTGAGGACCAAAATCTTTTTAAATCCATGGGGGTGTTGTTGTTTTGCCTGAAATGTTTCACAACATGGCATAAAACTTCTATCTAAAGAAAAAAAGCACCAGGCCAAGTCACAATCCTCATCACAGCAGGAATGCATGTTTTTTTTAAGATATTTTGTTTGCTATAGAAACATACACATGCACAGACAGAAAAAGAATGTAAATTAACAGGCGAAGAAGATTAAATGAGGCTTCAGAAAAGAATGTAAATTAACAGGCGAAGAAGATTAAATGAGGCTTCAAACAATAGCTGCTAGCTTCAAAGGTGAGATTCATCTTAGTGAAGACAGTTTGAATTACACTGGTAAAGGAGCACTTCTGGAATACCTCCTGATGCCAGTACAAGGTGGAATGAAGCATTTTGAGAGACTAAATAATCTGGACTACTCAGACATGCCCAAATAAAACAAATTCTAAATTCCAAATTCTAACATGTTAGCTGTCCGCTGACCTCTGGCTAAATATCAGAAATATTTTAATTAGAGAAGTTAACTTTTATAATTGCTCTATTCACAGTAAAGGTAAAAACCCAGAGACAATGTTTTTGCATTCTGAACCATTGAAACTGTGGGGCTGTTTGACTAATTAAGCTTTTAATCCAACTGTACATATTAGGAGGGCCCGGAAGAACATCTGACATAAAATCCTTTAAAGTTGCTATATTAAAGGGCCTGTACCTGATTTTTTCCATGTATTTGAGCAAAATTTGTCTGCCCCAGGATCAAAATATAAGTGAAAAAAGTTTTTTTGTTCTGCACTTTTAAATGTGGATAAAATGAAGACATCATTGGTTGTTTCCAGGCCTTCTCTGTGTAAATGCCTTGAAAGTGTTTGGGAAACTCTATGATTTGGAGGTTTTCTTCTGTCTAAACCTCTAGTTCACAATATAACCACATGTGACCTGTCATTACACTGAGCCTGAAGAGCCAAGAGAGGAGAGCCCAGCCAGCGCTCTCAAGTCTCAGGTCTAGCTTTAGTCCTGGGTCAGTCCTGGTTTAGTTTTGCTTCCAAAGTATATCTACATGTTAGTGCCATATCAACCATCTCACAGGGACCAGCCTCCTGCAGATACCCAGAGTCTGAACTAAACATGGGGAGTCAGTGTTTCAGTTTTCTGCAGCTAAAACCTGGAATAATCTTCCTGAAGATGTAAGACAGGCCTCTACTTTGACAATGTTTAAATCCAGGCTCATAACAGTTCTGTTTAGCTGTGTATATGACTGAAAGGTTTTTATTCTGCCTCTTCTCTTTTAGTGATCGCTTTATAATGATTATCTGTGTTTTGAATTTTTGTATTGTGATTTTATTGTCTTTCTCATTCTGTAAATTACTTTGTGTAGGAATTGTGCTGTACAAATAAACTTACCTTACCTTGCCTTGTCTTTTCTTTAGTTCTGTTTTAGTACTGTGTTTAAATGTGCACCATAAAGAGGTTATTGCCTAGTCTAGAATGTCGCACAGTAAGGCATTAATCATATCTTTCTCCATAGAGGCAATCAGGTGACAAAGCCGGTCAGATCTATGGAGAGGTGGGCCCACTCACAGTAAAAAATGTATGTTTTTTTTAGTAATAGGAACACCTGTATGTATAAACCGTATGTTTTGTTACTTATTTGTTTGTTGCCTCATATGCTCATAATTCATCCACATGTTGATGTTGGAAGGTTTTTTTAAAACCTAATTTTATTTTATTTCATATTCTGCTATAAACCATAACCAGGTGTAATCCAGCAGTTTCAGACTTTCAGACAACAGGAGCTGCCGTCTGGTGACGTGTAAAACGCACACAGTTTTCACACTCGGATCAGAACAAGACATGTCGGCTCTCCCTCCTCTCTCTCTCTCTCTCTTTTCTCTCACTCTATCTCTTTCTCACTCTCTCTCTTTCTCTCTCCCCCTATCTCTTTCTCACTCTCTCTCTTTCTCTCTCTCTCTATCTCTTTCTCACTCTCTCTCTTTCTCTCATTCTATCTCTTTCTCACTCTCTCTCTCTTTCTCTCTGTCTCTGTCTCTCTCTCTCTCTCTTTCTCTCACTCTCTCTCTTTCTCACTCTCTCTCTTTCTCTCATTCTGTCTCTTTCTCACTCTCTCTTTCTCTCTGTATCTGTCTCTCTCTCTTTCTCTCACTCTATCTCTTTCTCACTCTCTCTCTTTCGCTCACTCTATCTCTTTATCACTCTCTCACTTTATCTCATTCTCAATCTCTCTTTCTCTCCTCTCTCTTTCTCTCTCTCTTTCTCTCACTCTGTCTCTTTCTTTCTTTCTCTCTTTTTAACACTCTCTCTTTCTCTCCTCTCTCTCTCTCTTTCTGTCACTTTATCTCATTCTCACTCTCTCTCTTTCTCTCACTCTATATCTTTCTTTCTCATTCTCTCTCTTTCTCTCTCTCTTTCTCTCACTCTATCTCTTTCTTTCTCTCTCTCTCTCTTTCTTTCTCTCTCTCTCTCTGTTTTCTGTTTTCTTTCCCTCTCTCTCAAACACATCCTTCTCTCTCACCTGAGGGTCAGGGGTTAGACTCCAGACACAGAGGGAACAGTAAAAAGGTTATGGTTAAGGTTATGAAGTGTCAGTGGAGGAAAAACAGACCTATTTTGTCTACAGTTACAAAATGCACTGATTTTAACCGTCATATATATAATTTTTTTTTATAGTGGACAAACGTGAACTTAATGAGCTTAATGAATCATGTCATGACAGTGTTCTCTCATGGGTTCACTATCTGTATTTTGATAGATTCATGCATGTGTGAGTATTGTTGTGTTCGACATCTGAGGTTTGAGTGCTCATAAAATGTCTGTTTTCACCCACCTCTTATCTGCACTCACTGCTCTGTACTCTCAATTATTCAAAAATGTGTTTTATAGAATAGGTAAATGTCAGTGTTATAATGAAGAGGTGACCAGTTTATATTTCTAAGCTGGTTTATAGAAATGTTTGAATAAAATGTAAAAGATCTACTTTTGTATGACACTGAGGACTTGAATAAGGCCTAAAATGTATCCATCCATTTACTCACCTTGGTAAATGGTACATCGTCACATTTTTGAATAGTACTTTTCCACCTTCAACTCTCAAAGCACTTTACAACAAGAAACCACTCACCCATTCACACACACATTTACACACCAGTGTACGCAGACACTGGGGATGAGGTGGATTAAGTGTTTTGCCCAATGACAAGGACAGTATTCATCTGTAAGAGCTGGAATTGTACTGCCAACCTGTGAGCCAGTGGATCTGACCGCTCAACCGATGATTCAAACCGCCGACCTTCAGATCACTCTACTCACCAAGTGACCTTAACTTAAAGGTCCTCAAAAATGGACTCTTGTGAGATTTATACCACGTTACAATGTTGTTACCTCATCCAAATTTGTGTTTTGTTTCATTCACACATGTTTGAGTAACACTTTATCATTAGTCGGTCTACATCTCCAAAGCTCAAAATGCATTGTTCTACCTTGTGATATCATGAAGTTGTAGGTTTCAAGTTAACAGCTCCTTTTACCTTTACTTGAGTAGAGATTGGAAATTCCAGGGCTGAAATCATCCAAATGATTCTAGTGAAGGTGTATGGAGTTTAAAAACACAGTGGAGCGCTTGTATTAGCACATAACATCACAAGGTGGAACAGAGCGTTTTCTGTTTGAAAGAAGAACTCTGCCAAATATGCAGGATTTGAGTGTTAAACATGCATGAATGAAACAAAACATCCGTATATCCATAGATCCAACAACTAAAAGTGTGTTTCCTCCATGTTCTAATCCACATTACTGTCTAGAAGATCTAACATCACAACAAGCCTTTCTTGCTCCACACTTTGAGAACTTCCATAGAGCCTGGATCTGTAAAACATCTTTCCCCTGCTCAGATCAGATGGTATGGTCCACAGCCCAAGACAGGCACAAATGTATAAAAGAAGTGCACGGACTGAGGAAGAAGAGATTACAAGTCTCAAACATGTTCAAACCTGCAGCAGACTGAAGGGCTGTACTGAGCCAGTTTCAAATGTCCCATACAAAAAAGAAAGAGTACCAATAGTCGGAAAAGCCTGAATAATGTGTTAGTCTATAATTTAAGTGTCTTTAAATTCATTTCCAGCTCTACAAAATTAAAAGTATCCATATTATTTTTCTGGTCAAATGTTGGGTCTCTTAAAGGCAGTGGTGGAACGTAACAGAGTACACCTAGTAAAGTACTGTACTTGAGTAAAGGTTTTAGGTATCTTTTAGGTATCTTTACTTAAGTCAGTTTTAAAGTTTTAAAGATACTTTTACTTAGTACATTTGAGAGCAGTATCTGTACTTTCTACTCCACTACATTTTTGAACTGGACTGAAAAGTAAAAGTAGTTTTTATTATTGTTTGAGACCTGTTGAAAAGGCAGGTATTTTAATATGTTCTTAGTTTAAGCAAACAAACATATACAAAAAAAAAAAAAAGCTAAAAAAAACCCCCAAAACCCTTAGTGATTCATTTGTTTCTATGGAACAAAATTCAGCACAAATCTTTATCAAAATCTCTACATTTGAACCATTAAAACACCTCAAAATCTGTGCAGAAAACATACTTTCTACTCTTTAAACAAGTACTTTAATACTTTCACTTAAGTAGATGTTGTCATGTGATATTTTTACTTTTACGTGAGTACTTATTTGCTCTGGTATCTGTATTTTTATAACAAAATTGAGTACTTCTTCTAGCACTTCTTAAAGGTGCACTATGCACTACTAACAGAGTATTGCTTTTAACTTCTTATCTTGTATTTATTTAGTTACATGTGTTTTTATTGCTCAGTAATACCTTAAAAACATGTATTCTTCTTGTGAGCAGGGTAACCTCTCCACAGATCAGACTTGTAACTTAGCTTGGTGGCATCCTCCTGCGTTATTGAATCTGTGGAGATGAGTTTATTACATACTGTATTATTTTGGGCCTTGTCTGATATGTGGATTAACAATCAGAGCAATGCACGAGAAAAACGGAAACAGAGGATTGAGAAAGAGCTTGGATTTCTACAGAATTAACCACCAACAAGCAAAGCACTAAACTCTGATATAGCTGAGGTAAAAGAACTTGCAGATTTTGTTCTGAATAATGTGAGAATATTCAAGAGAACATGTCTTCTGCATTTAAGAAACACGTGCAACAAATATGGACCTGTCCAAATATGCACCTGTCCAAATATTGACCTGTCCAAATATGGACCTGTCCAAATATGGATGGAGGAGCGACTGTCAATCAGAAGAGTCTCACAATGTACTTACCTTCTTTGTGGAGTGACTTTTTATCTGTTAGGAAATACCAGGCTGAATCCTTCACATCAAACCTGGCACCCTGAGACGTAACCCACCTGCCCATTTCTGAAAATTGGTCTTTTAGCGCCCCCTTCTGGATTAAAGTGGAAGTGTTACATTATTATATTGTACTACACAGACACAGTAAGGCTAGGCATACTTTGTTTAAGTAAGTTTGTACTCTGCATTTGACCCATTCTTAAACACTGTTGGGGTTAATTTTCATCTGAGTACTCAAACCTTAAAACTACAGCATGTAACTTTTTGCCAAAAAATAGACTAAAATAAAAGCAAAAACATGCAGTCTTGCTGTGAGCAGTCTTGCATCTCCACAAACCTGACCTTTCTTCAGTGGAGGAATGTCACATGAAGTAAAAGTAGTAAAGTAGTGTACATAAGTGCACATTTTAGGTATCTGTACTTTACTGAAGTCAATTTTTAAGTGGATATTTTTTACTTTCACTTCATTACATTTGAGAGCAGTATCTGTACTTTCTACTCCACTACATTTTTGAACGAGACTTAAAACTAAAAATATTTTTTTATTAAACCTGCCGAAAAGCTTGAGGGATTTATTTTTTAGGTGTTTTTAGATTAATATATATATAATATATATTAATATAGATATAATATAGATTAATATGTATATATATTCTTGTTTATAAATCTCCTCCCCACCCTCCACGGGTGGTCTTTTATCCCCTCTTTTTCCACGCTCGGGACCTCTACCAGAGGCCTGGGAGCTTGAGGGTTCTGCGCAGTATCTTTGCTGTTCCTAGTACTGCACTTTTCTGGACTGAGATGTCTGATGTTTTTCCTGGGATCTGCTGTAGCCGCTCCTCCAGTTTGGCCCCGAGTGCTCCGATGACCACCAGCACCACTGAGGCCTTTACCTTCCAGGCCTTCTCCAGCTCTTCTTTGAGCCCCTGGTATTTCTCTAGTTTCTCATGCTCCTTTTTCCTGATGTTCCCATCGCTTGGTACTGCGATGTCCACCACAACGGCTTTGCTCTGTTGTTTGTCCGGTTGGTTCGCTATTACCATTCTGTCAGTCTGTATCTGGAAGTCCCACGGGATCTTGGCTTGATCATTCTCCACTACCTTTGGAGTGTTTCCCACCTTGACCTGGGGGTTTCCAGTCCGTACTCTGCACAGATGTTTCTGTTCACTATGCCCGCCACTTGGTTATGCCGCTCCATGTATGCTTTCCCTGCCAGCATCTTACACCCTGCAGTTATGTGCTGGATTGTCTCAGGGGCCTCTTTGCACAGCCTACACCTTGGATCTTGTCTGGTGTGTGTAGATCTGGGCCTCTATCGCTCTTGTGCTCAAGGCCTGCTCCTGTGCAGCCAGGATGAGTGCCTCTGTGGGTGTCCTTCAGTCCAGCTTTCTCAAGCCATTGGTAAGATTCTTGATATCAGCCACTTCAGTTATGTTCCGTGGTACATCCCATGCAGGGGCTTGTCCTTCCATGATGGTTCCTCCAGCTCCTCTTCCTCTGCACACTATATATATACATATATACACACACTATCTATATATATCTATATATCTATATATCTATATATATCTATATCTATATCTATATCTATCTATCTATCTATCTATCTATCTATATATATATATATATATATATATATATATATATATATATATATATATATATATATATATATATATATATATATATATAATATATATATATATATATATATATATATATATATATATATATATATATATATATATATATATATAAAAAAAAAAACAACTCAAAAAACCCTCAATGATTTATTTGTTCTGATGGAACAAAATTCAGCACAAATCTTTATCAAAATCCATTTGAAGCTTTGTGAGACCTCAAAATATGCAGAAATTACTTTTACTTTTTAGTCCTAAATAAATTTTAAACAGGTACTTTAATACTTTTATTTAAGTGGATTTTTTTTTCACGTGATACTTTTACTTTTTTGCTCTACTGTTTGTACTTTTACTTGAATAACAAAATTGAGTACTTTTACACTCCACCAATGCCCTTATTTGGCCTTGTTTCTTTCGCTATAATCTTCCACAGTGTGGCCTAACTGTATCCACTTCCATGGAGAATGTTCCTAAGTATGGTTTTAACTTTCTTTTTCCATGGAATCATGCAAGTGAAGTTCCACGTCCAGAAAGTTAGACTGTATCTTTAATATGTTTACTTTAAGATACAAGCACAAAGGGTATGTATATCCTGGTCAGACTAGTTTCAGTGCAAATCTCTATTAAGAGAAGTATCAGTCATTGTCTTTGGTTGATGCATTAAAAGAAAACAGGTACTCAGGGTGTTATTGGCAACTGCATTTTACCTTTTCTTACTCAATATGTTTGACAAACACTTTGACAAAATAGTGTTCAATGCCACAAACATTTCAGTGAATCAAAATCATTTATTTCCTAAGATAATACAGCATGATCAGTTTCTCCCATTAACTGATACAATGATTGACATGTCTTCATGAAATTAAAGAAATTAATGAATGATTAAAAAGTTTACAGCAAAAAAATAAGAGTGTATGTCTATTATCCAAGAAGCAGGAAATGGCACACTTAAAACAGAGAAGCATAACCAAATCTAATTAGCAAATGATTTTTTCAGTCCCAATCAAATACATGTTTGCAATCACTATAGTATGAATAGATTAACAGGATAAAATGTTTAACTGCAAAAACTATATAAATTACAGTCTTAGTCCAAAGATCACTATTTATTATATATGGTCTAAGTGTCCCTATATATGTATATTAAAGGCCCTGTATTCAATTTATCCAATTTTTCCCCATGTATTTCAGCAAAAGTTGTCTTACCCCAGTACAGATGTATTGCACTTTTTGTATCTAATTAGAAAACGTTTTAATATCCAATAATTAGGAAGTGTGCGTTAGCATGCTTGTCGTTTTTAAAGCACTTGTAAATTCTTCGTAGTGAATAATTAGGAACTTTGGACCACTGCAAAACATTTAAAATGAAGTAGTTCTGTTTTTCACATTTTTAAGACAGTAAAAATCAGGTACAGTGCCTTTAATGCTGGGTGTGTACTGGCAAATCAAAATGATCATTTGTCAAAATCTATTAGACAGAGACTAAGAAGTGACTTTCCAGATTTGATAAAAACATTTAATCCTATTGTAGTTCATGTTTTCGTAGTATAGCCTGGATATAATCAGAAAAAAATGCATTGCCTATATAAAAACACTCAAATTGATTTTAGTATATTTTAACTATTCAAAGAATATTTACCTAAAATTGCAGGAATATAGATAGTGTCAGTAAATAGTATGATTTGATAACACATTGGTCAGTCGTGCAGTTTGGCTTTGATTGTAAACAGTGTGAATTCTTTCATTATGAACCTGTGTAATCTGTAATGGAGGTCTCAAGGCAGCAGCTGTTGTGCGTTCTGTGAGAGATCCGGTCAGATTGACAAACTTCAGCAGTGAGTTATGTCTGAAAAACAAAAAGAGACATGCATTTTAAACTTTAAAATTGTTAAAAAAAAAAAAAAAAAAAAAAAGTTAACTGTGTGTTCAAATTTGATCCATAATCAAATCAAATATTCAGTTTAAAGATGCACTATGTAACATTTTTGTTAAGAAGGTGAGTTATCTGCTTCTTGAATGTTCCACAGCACAGCCAAGCAGATCACATCACCAGACCAAGTTAGTGATCAGAAAAGGCAATCACGCTTCATGAAAGAATGTTTTTCCAATATACTTTGAGCAATAAAAACATCTGTAATTAAATAAATGTGAGACATAGATAGATTTAGTAGAGTTGCAGCAATTATTTTGGTAGTCAACTAGTCAAACGATTATTTCTATTGTAAATTTAGATTTTCAGAACACATTTTTAACAAAATAAAAAATGAAATATGCTGACTGAAGGCTTCTAAATAGAGAATATTTGTAAATAAGTTATGTGGTCATACCAACTTGTCAAAGCCTGATCTGGTCTGATCACAAAAGCTAAGCAGAGCTAGGCTGAGGCCTTAACACCTGATAATGATTACGATTATCAAAATACAAGTACACAGCCCTACCATTTAGCCATTTTGATAAAAATCCTCCATAATAGTGACTTTGCAAATCTTTCAGTATTTCAACAATTTCATAATGATGATAACAGTGTAACAGTCATGCAATGTCCTCCAAATTCCATAAATACCAGACCACGGATGGGAACTTCCCAATTGAATCCGTTATGCAGATTTATGGCTCATCAGTAGAGTTGCAAAGGGTCTGAAAATTCACAAAATATTCCCAGAACATTTCTCATGGGAACTTTAACTCAGAAATTTGGGGAATTTTCAAAACAAAATTTTAAAATGTAAAAAAATAATAATAATAATAATAATAAACATGGTTTTATGTAATATAACCCAATACCCCACCCATATAATTATACATTACAGCTACCATCTGTAATTAGACTGGCCGACCCCCTGTTCTTGTGTTCTTACAGATCAAGTTACAATTCAGGTCTGTGGATAGGTATCCAGAGAAAATGCATGTTTTTCATGGTATTTTTTGAAGAGAATAGTTATAATTGATTAAAATGCATGATATATACGTTTAATGCTATGTTTAATACTATGCATTCTGCAAAAAACAATAACATCTCTGTGTGAGTGGATAATCTACCAGAAAAGTTACACAGTGCACCTTTAAGTATTTGTCAAGCCTCAATAGAAGAAAAATGTTCTATAAAAAATATAATAAATTGAAAATTTAACATAAATCAGTGGATGTTTTGCTTTTTCATTTCACCTGTTTGGTGTTAGCAGCTCCTTCACTTGGTTCCATTGTACTTAACCTCCTTCCCACATTTCTTTAATGTCTCTGTCAAAAATTCAACGTCTTTCTCCGACTCGATCCAAACCAGCTTTTTGGGCAAATCAATTTCAAACTTGACTTCTGCAAAAAACAATAAAAATCTGTTAAAGTTTACACAAAAATGGAGATGTGAAAGACAGAAAGAGAAGTGGCATTTAAAACACTTTATTGCAAAAACAAATAAAAGATTTTTGTCTCGTGTTCACTGTCTAACTACACAGTAAAAGTCATAAGGTAAACCACATATTAAGTTCACAGTTTTATTGTGAAAGATTTCAAAATACTTAAATGTATAAAAGCACTGTTGTGGAAAAAAATGACAATTCTTGATGAAAAGTAATCAATTTGCGAAGTTCGGTGAGCATTTGAAATACAGAAAAAGGGTTTATTCTTTGTTACAGCAGATACAGACAGGACAGGGCCCTGGCCTGCCCTGGCCACAGACTGCCAGCCTTTCAGCGTCCCCCAGTCTCCACACCAAGTCTCTTCCAGTCCCCTCAGTCTCCTAGCTCTGACTATTTTATACCAGAATGACAAAGCTACATACATTTCAAAGCAGAGTGACTTTTGTTTCACACCCATATGTTAATGAACTTTTACACTTAGACAGGTAGAACAACAACGAGTTTCATGAGGGATGGAGACAGAGTCTTTACACAAGTTAATGTTTAGTCTGGGTCTGGCAGACTGACACAGATCAAATGCATTTAAAGACAACATGGATATACTTAAATTTCCATCACAGCACCTACATGACAAATAATTAGGCTTCTGTTCCTATAAAAACAGAAGTTTCATAAAGCTGTTACTATTATTAAAGTTGTTTATTTATTTGATTAGGACAGTTATACCATTATGTGGGGCTTAAGAATTTGGGGAAAAAATCTGATTAGAGAGATTTTTCTGACTATTGCAATTGTGATTAGATTTGCAATATATCTTCTATTGTCAAAAAATTGCAATGCTCAAACTTGAATTGAGATTTTACATTAACACTGAAAAAGTATAAGTGGGTTTAAACAGTAATAAACATATTGTTACCATCTCCGAGTTTGTTCAGGATTCTGGTAACAGCTCCAGAACAGCCCTCACATGTCATAGCCACCTCAAACTCATGCTTCTGTTAAAGACAAGAATAAACACAAAGAAAAACAACATTATATCTTTATAAGCACAGAAATCCACTGGAAACTTTGAATGCATAACTATACTAGATAATTCTGCCTCTTCCAGGGTTAACATTACATAAAAAAATACATTGTACATGTTGATTGCATTAGTGCTTAATATAGTACCAGATATTGCATAGCATAGCACATACCTGATGTTACCAAATAGAATGATCTTACTTAAAATTACACTAAAAAGCATTTAAACTAAATCACTAAACCAATGTTAAATGTAGATCTATTGTATTTACTTTGAAGGTAACTTGCTAGTTGTTTTCCGTGGCTATAACACTCGTAAATGTAGTTATAATTCTATATATAAAACTGGTAAAACCATAGTTCTTGTATTGTTAGCTTGAAGAGTAGCAACAGCGGCTAAACTAACTTAGCTTTAAGAAAAATGTTATTACTTTAAACTTACGGTCATGTTTGCGGTATTCTGTGGAAACAGAAGGTTCAGATCGAAGTGCACTTTGCTTCTGGAGTTTGACGCGGTGACAGGCCTAAAATCTGCAGAAAAAAGTGAAAATGAGTGAAATCCGGTGCAGAGCGGAGAACGGCGCTGTAAACACCACACAGCTTCCGGGTTGCCAGATCAGAAACGTTTTCCAGTACACAGGCTGAACAATGATTAAAATATTGTATTATTTAACATAATGTAGCAAGATATAGTTGAAATATGTATGTAAGTTGCACTTACCTATCAGCTATCCCTGAGTTAGTAACGCACATACATTTTTGATTCATAATTCATTGACTTATTTTTTTTTTTTTTTTTTGTCAGAATTTGTCATTCTATCTCACGCATCTGCAGTGGCAGGGGAATATTGTATTAGGCATCAGGTTCAAGCTGTCACTGTGCCCCTTGGCAAGACACATAGTCACTCAGTACTCACAGTGGCTGACGTTGCATGCACATTGAAAATCGGATTATTGCAGTTAGAAGATGAAAAAAATGTCATTTAAACAGCTAAATCGTTTTATTTCTTTCTGATCAAGGTCCCTCAGATTTGTCAAATCAGATTTTGAAGTTTCATGTTGTGATAATGTAATGTGGTGAAGAAAATATTCTTATCATAAGTCTTTGTGTAAATTTGATCTATCAGTGATCCAGACCAGACAATAACATGCTTGAAGGCTCTGTCTCCATCCCACAGGAAACTTGATGTTGTTTTACCTGTTACATTATATATACTATAGACCTGTGGCGCTGACGTCTGTAGTCATGAAGTCATTTGAGCGCCTGGTCCTGCACCACCTCAAGTCCCTCACCTCCCCCCTCCTGGACCCTCTGCAGTTCGCCTACAGAGCCAATCGATCTGTGGACGACGCCATTAACCTGGCCCTTCACTTCATCCTCCAGCATCTGGACTCCCCGGGAACCTACGCCAGGATCCTGTTTGTGGACTTCAGCTCTGCATTCAACACCATCCTCCCTGCTCTGCTCCAGGACAAGCTCGCTCAGCTTAACGTGCCTGACTCCACCTGCAGGTGGATCACTGACTTCCTGACGGACAGGAGGCAGCGCGTGCGGCTGGGGAAGAATGTCTCGGACACTCGGACAATCAGTACAGGATCTCCACAGGGCTGTGTACTTTCCCCCCTGCTCTTCTCCCTGTACACCAACTGCTGCACCTCCAGCCACGACTCCGTCAAACTGGTCAAGTTTGCGGATGACACCACCCTCATCGGGCTCATTTCGGACGGGGATGAGTCTGTCTACAGGAGGGAGGTGGATCGGCTGGTGTCCTGGTGCAGCAGCAACAACCTGGAGCTCAACGCCCAGAAGACAGTGGAGATGATTGTGGACTTCAGGAAAGTCACAGCCCCCCCTGCCTCCCCTCGCCTTGACTGACTCCCCCATCACCACCGTGGACTCTTTCCGCTTCCTGGGCACCTGCATCACCCAGGACCTCAAGTGGGAGCCGACCATCAGCTCCCTCATCAAGAAAGCCCAGCAGAGGATGTACTTCCTGCGGCAGCTGAGAAAAGCCAAGCTGCCGGTCCAGATGATGGTGCAGTTCTACACGGCCATCATTGAGTCCATCCTCACTTCCTTCATCACTGTGTGATTCGCTGGGGCCACTGCCAGGGACAGACAGAGACTGCAGCGCATTGTGCGCTCTGCTGAGAAGGTGATTGGCTGCAGCCTTCCATCTCTCCAGGACCTGTACGCCTCCAGGACTCGGGGGCGAGCAGGTCGTATAGCAGCTGACACTTCTCACCCTGGACATGGACTATTTCAGCCACTTCCCTCTGGCAGGAGGCTACGGTCCATCAGGACCAGAACCTCTCGTCACAAGAACAGTTTCTTCCCCTCTGCTGTTTCCCTCATGAACACTTCATAAACCTGCACTAAACTGGACACTTCATAACACTGGTCACTTTAATAACCCATGTTGCACTGTTGTTGTTGTTTTTGATGCCACTATTGTATATATTTCTACCTCCTGCATGCCCTTATTTGTATTTATTTAGTGTGTTTTTTTGCGTGTGTGTTGTTGTATGTCGCACTTTATCACCGAAGTAAGTTCCTAGTCTGTGAGCTCTGCTCACGGACAATGGCAATAAAACTTCTTCTGATTCTGATTCTGATTACATGGTTCACATGTGGTCCACTGCTCCTCACAGGTTTTATCTAAAAGACACTGAAGGATGGGTCAAATGTAGAGAACACATTTCCCTACAGGGACAATGACATTAAGCTTAATTTTAATTATGCTATTTACTATATATGATATAAAATTGAGAATAGCACACTCCATTTACTAGTGATGGGCAAATGAGACGGAGCTCTGGAGCACGTCTTCTGTCCGAAACCAGTTGCTCCCAAGCACTGCCTCAGAGCTTGTCTCGCAGCAGCCGCTCACGTGACCAAAGTCGAAGTGTCGCTCCCTCCCCCTCCTGCTTCGCTCTGCGTGTCAATTGCTTCAGTGTATCGAAGCGTTTCATTGGCTCAGTGAATGTTCCGCTCTTCAGAGTGTTCAGCGCACTTCCGTGGTTTGACAAGCGCTAAACTGCTACAGTATAAAAGATGCTGATGCACCAATACTTCTTAAAAATGTTGGGTAGTGAGGAGTATTGTTAGTGGTGATTTTGGTGACTTTTGGTATTTGTTTCATTTTCAGTGGCATAGAAGAAAAGAGTTTTGGGTTCCCAATTCATTCATTCATGGGTTGTGTGCTGGCTTGCAATGGTTACATTTGTCCACTAGAGGTCAGTGTTTCTTCAAGGCCTCAGACACGTTGAACCACTTGAGACAATATTGCGACTGAGGTGTTAATGCTTCTCGAGGCTCCATTCGCCCATCATTATTTACTAAAATGGAAGAGCTGAATTAAGAAATACAGAAACATGTAAAGTTTATTATCAAAACAAGATATTGTACAGTTTAAAAAAACAAAACAATATATTACAACAGACAAGGTATGGAGCATAGTCTGCTTTGCTGGTGAGACAATGGTACTGTGTATTTAACATTACTGTACTGTATTTGACACAATGGAGCTCAACAGGGACCACCCACCCCCTGGTTACGGAAGAAAATTTCTCATAATTTTTTTTTGTTAAAGAAAAAAAATAATAACATTAACAGTTTGAAACCTCAGGGCTAATCAGCTCTGTGGTAACTAATGACCACAAGACCTAGAGTCTGTTTCTTAAACTTTATAAACCTCTATGTTATTAAAACATTTTGCCAAATTTTGTGCTTTAAATGTGTTTTTTGGACTTTATTATTATTTATATTAGTTACCACAAAGCTGGTTAGCCTCTGCAATGCCTTTGAACTCTATAATATTTTGATTTTTCCAATAGTCTAAGGGATAAATTAATATAAACAAATCTCCCAAAACCAGAGCGACTTGAAGTGGGTGGAACTGTTGAGCTCCATTGCAGAGGTTTTTTTATGAATCGTTGGGCAGCCCGAAGAGTTTGACAGTCCCAGCCTCGCGGTTGTTGTCATATTTTCCATCCTTGTCATCACACGCGTAAGCCAGAAGGGGGCGTTTTGGGTGCCAGGCCACAGTGAAGGTGGGTGAATCGCACTGAATCTCCCATAACCGCTCTCCTAAAGAAACAAAAGCAGAACAGGCTTAGTTCAGGCTTAGTCCAGGCCTAGTCCAGGCTTAGTCCAGGCCTAGTCCAGGCCTAGTCCAGGCTTAGTCCAGGCTTAGTCCAGGCTTAGTCCAGGCTTAGTCCAGGCTTAGTCCAAGCTTAGTCCAAGCTTAGTCCAAGCTTAGTCCAAGCTTAGTCCAAGCTTAGTCCAAGCTTAGTCCAAGCTTAGTCCAGGCTTAGTCCAGGTTATGTCCCAACCTGTGTCGACGTCTGCGATGTCGATGAAATGATCCTCTGAAGCTGAGGCCAACATCTTTCCATCGTGACTGAAGCTGAGGGTCCTTGCAGGCCAGTCCAGTCTGACAACAGCAAAACATAGCATGCCGCATATTATGTAAAATCAACTTTTATCAGTTTTTACCATGTTAAAGAGGAGTTATTATAATTTTATAGTTTATTAATTCCAAACACATAACATATTTAGCTCACCATGTAACCTTTTATTGTTTTGAAAATGTTATATGAAATAAAAATTCCACCAAAAAAGAACATATGGACA
This sequence comes from Periophthalmus modestus, assembly GCA_019594935.1. Lineage (NCBI taxonomy): Eukaryota > Metazoa > Chordata > Actinopteri > Gobiiformes > Gobiidae > Periophthalmus > Periophthalmus modestus. The sequence continues at coordinate 20,801,133 of JAIEZT010001368.1, read as the reverse complement.
TGTTTAATAACTTTAACTTTTGTTTTTGTATGCATCTCACTAATAAAACTACTGCATATCACATTTGTCAAGTCGTTGTGTACAGTTTGCATCATGCTTTTGTATATTTATGGAGAATTGGCGCGTGGGAGCATGGATGAAGAAGGCATGGGCTAAGCATTGCATAGAATATTGCAGTTAACCGTAAGGAGGGTTTGAATTGGACCTGGGAGAGATTGCCAAAATACTAAAAAATGAATGAAATCTCTACAGTCATCTTATTGATGAGGGAATAACTTTGTAACCTTGAAGAAAGTCTAAAAAATATCTATTTTGCATAATACCTCCCCGTTTAAGGTAATATGCCACTATCAAGAAGTACCTGGATAAGCAGCGGACACAGACGAGCTCATCCACATCCCACAGACTGACGAGAGCATCTGCACTGCCAATGGCAAAGTATCGTCCGGTTGGGTCGAACTTTATACAGATGCAGTTTGAGGGGTGGGCATTTATTGACTGGATTGGCTTCAGCTCCGGATAACTGTAACAAGAGAAGAATAGTGTAAAGATAAGATAAGATAAGATATGCCTTTATTAGTCCCACAGTGGGGAAATTCCAGCATTGCACCGCACACATAGAGAACAAAAGGAAAAAAATCGTACATGCATAAAAAAACAAATATAGATAAATAGAAATAATTTAAAAAGACTCAATAATAGATAAATACACACAGAACATAATAATTAAGAAATAGACTCAAGAATATACTATATATACACACACACACACTATATATATATATATATATATATATATATATATATATATATATATATATATATATATATATATATATATATATATATATATATATATATATATATATATATACATACATACATACATCTCCGTAAAGTGACTTGTGAAGTGAGTATTGCACATAGTTGAATAACACATGTTCAGTGTTAACAGTGTTCATTATACAGTCTGACAGCAGCAGGAAAGAAAGACCTGCGGAACCTCTCCTTCACACAGCGAGGGTGAATCAGTCTGTCGACTCATGGTCCAGCATTGAGGTGACCTTAGCCAGGACC
>JAIEZT010001368.1:20795056-20797556 GCA_019594935.1 Periophthalmus modestus | reverse complement strand
ACACAACAGTTATACCAGTGAACAAAGATGTTGGACTACTGACCATAGAGATGAGTAAAAGACAATACGTTTTTCGAATCAAGATACACAGATTTGAAAATCCCTGACGAAAACGATTTTGAATTACTAGAAAAAACACATTGCATATCCCAATACTTTAACTGTACTCATACATAATAATACAAAGTATTAGATAATTCAATTTCAAAATAGCACTCATTCATTGGGGTGAGGCTAGCATTAGCATCGTTAGCCTAAACTCACCAAACGATCCTTTTCTAGCACAAAAACAGACGCAGTTTTATCAAAGGAGCCCGAGGCCAGTCTCCTTCCGTCACAGCTCCACGCCACCGAGTGGACTTTGGCAGAATGGGCCTGAAACTCGCGACTTTTGTTATTATTTTTGAAGTTTTCCTGCATCGTCTGGAAATACTGCGACGCCATGTTTGATTTCCTCAGGTTTGGTTTAGTCGAGATAGATGGACGGAGACGACCTCTGCTGGTGAGGAGGTGAATCACTGATAGGAATTAAACAGACCAGTACTTTCTCAACCTTTTTCCTTTCAAATACCCCATAAGATTTACCTGATACTCTAAATACCCCCTGAGTTATGTCCTGATAATTCTTTTGTATAACTAATCTGTTCAATTGAATTTTATACTTTATTGTTTTAAAGGAACTATGTAGCTTTGGCTTAAAAAAAAAACATGGTTACCAGTACCTAAACCTGCATATAAAGGATACAAATAATTTTCTTATTCTCAGTAAATGGACATGTACTGAGAATTTAAATGTGAAAGCTCAGAAGCAGACTTGGCTGAGCACAAGCTTTCTGAACTTAAATCAAAATTCGATTCTGATTGTGCTATTTGGTCAAATTTACCCATTGCTTGGGCATGAGTGTGATTGGTCCTCTGTCCTCTTATTGTTGCCCTGCAGTGAGGTTACTGGTGTGATTGTGGATTCTGTGTTCGAAATGGAGAAGGACATTAGCTCTGTCATAAAGTTCAGCTTCTGTCAGATGAGGCTCCTTGCTAAAGTAAACCCCTGCTTTACACAGGTGGTTTTGAAAACGGCCACATTTTTAACGTTGTGTCTGTTGGAATTCTTTGTATGTGAGGCTGGACCAGGGCTCCCTGCAGCGCTTACAGAATGTCCAGAACACTGCAGCTCATATGTTGACAAAACTAGGAGATGAGACACATCAGACCTCTGCTGTCCAATCTGCACCAGTTCCTATTTCATATCGGGTGCAATTCAAAATGTTGTTAATAATGTTTAAATGTCTGCACTTTATGGGTCCTCTGTATTTGAGTTACTGGAGCCCTCCACACTATAACCTTGAAGTCAAAATCTTTCATACAGTTCCTTTAATAGGCTGCTGATTTTGCAATGTAAGTGGATTTCTAACTCAATTTTCTTTTGTGCTTGTTTTGATTTGTATGTGTTGTGGCCCCCCGGGGATAATAAAGACTCCTTGAACCTTGGTCTCGTGTCTTGTTCCTTAAGTCTGTATACAGTCTCATTTGGAGCTCAGGAATTTGAAAAACAGTTGGTTAAATCTTGTCTTCAATGTCCCTTTTGATAATGCTGGTCTAGTTTTTTTACTTATCAGTACTTTTTGTCAGAATTTTAGTCAACAAAATAAATGTAATTTTACATGTTAGTTTACAGAGTCAAAAGACCACCACCGTTCCGAAAAAAAAACAACTTTATTTGACATCCCTTGTTTGATAGTACAGAGTATTGTATTGATAGCATCACAGTTGAGAAATTGACCATTTGCTCACAATGATTATGGTTAACACAAAAAAACGCTCCTTGGGATCTAATAAAGTATTTAATTGATTACGGCCTATGTAAAAAATAAGGATACACATTCATCCACAAGTGTATTGAAAGACTGAATAACAAGTTAAAAAATCTAGTCTGTAATGTAATTTTGAAAACACAATGTGGACAAGACATTAGTACATTTTATAGGTGCACTATGCAACTTTTTAGGTGGGGGATCTGGCACCTGCCTGTCTCTATGGAGATGTAAAAAAAATCACCAAATCTATGTATGGAGACCAATGCTGTCTCCAAGTCCATATCTCACTTATGAAATACAAAGAAATTCCTAGAAATTTAAATGTGTAAAAATATATTGCGGTTAGCTCTCGTTCTGGCCAGGTTTGATCTGGTTTTCATCCCGGTTTAAACCTGATCTAGACCTGGTGTAGACGTGGTGTAGACCTGGTGTAGACGTGGTGTAGACCTGGTGTAGACCTGGTGTAGACCTGGCGTAGACCTAGTTTTGACCCCGTTTTAGACCTGGTTTAGACCTGGTACAGATTTGGTTCAGATCTTGTTTAGACCTGGTTTAGACATAGTTTGGACCCAGTTCATACATAGTTTAGACCCGGTTTGACCTGGTGTAGACCTGGTTTAGACCTTCTTCATACCTCGTCCCATCAGACAAGCAAAGATGGTCATCACCATTTTGGGGTTCACCTC
>JAIEZT010001368.1:20765056-20792556 GCA_019594935.1 Periophthalmus modestus | reverse complement strand
ACAATTCTCAACCTAAACAATCAAATCATCAGATGACATCATGACATCCTATATTACAGTATTCATTATGTGAAAAAATGACTGTTCTCTTACTCAAAGTTGTATTTAGATTGATTCATGCATGTTTGAGTGATCCAGTATTGTCCTGCATTTGAAGCTTGAATCCTCAGAAAATGTCACTTTTCACCTACCCCCTCTTCCCACCCACTGCTCTGTTCTCACGTGTGATTTAAAAATTCAGACTCTTAAAGTTTTCAGTGTTAAACAATTTAAAACATGTTAATGAAAATGGTGGATCAATTTTGCAGTTTTGAAAAGTAAGTCGGGAAGGGACGTTACCTTCAACAGCCTCGCTCCAAATTGGCTCTTTGGCTGCTATGATACTCGTGGTCGAAGTTCCAAATATGGATCTTGGCTCCAAATGGACAGGGACATCTTGGCCCCTATAATTGCTAGCCTCGATGAGCTTCATTTTTGCATGAACTCCCGTGCAGGTGTAGTCTTGTGAATTCAGTTGGGGTCAGATATACAGAGATACGTGATAGTTTTTCCACGCCCCCTTTTTAGTCGACTAATCAATTAGCAGCACATGTCTTTAGTTTTGTTTTTTTTTTTTTATTTGGTTGGGACAGTGCATGTTGATGAACAGACATGACATGACAGGCATGAACGTAAACACGCCGGATTATAGCCAGAGGCTAATTTCCACCCGTTGTCCCAAGGGCTGGGGTAGGTGGGTTAAGTGTCTTGCCCAAGGACACAACGACAGCATTCATCTGTGAGGGCTGGAATTGCACTGCCAACCTTCGGATCAGTGGACAAACACTCAACCTACTGAGCTACTGTCGCCCCAGTTGACCAGGAATTTCTTTACTTTACTGCAATCCTGATAAGATTGTCATCATACCTTCTTCATGTTTCCACCAATGAGCTGTTTGAAAGGTCCGCGGTTCACTCTGTCCCAGTTCACAGGAACCTTGGTTTTCTCATAAAGCTGGAAGATCACCAAGGCACTTTGTATATCGCTGTAAAAATATAAGACAAAACAAAACATTTTAATAACATTATTCATAACATTTACATTGATACCGTTTTTGGAGTAAAATTGTTTCTATAGATGCAGTGCTTTTTTAAACATGTTCTGATACTGACCCGTACAAATGGTTGACGTGCGGGTTGACTCCGAGTGAGTTCATCCAGTTTCTGAAAGTTCTCTCTTCTCTCGTTTCACCTGAAAATAAAATAAATAAATAACAATTTAAAAGAAAAACTACTTCAAATGTATAAAAACTCACAACTCAATCAAGCTTCTTGTCGTGAGAACAAAGTGCTAACCACTAAACTGAACTAAGAATTTCACAAATTACACCAATCTTCACATTTTCTTTCAAATTATATAAATAAAGTTTGAAATTTTCACATTTAACAGTGCACTATGTAACCTTTCTGGTGGAGGGTCTTGCTTGCTTGTCTCTGTAGATTGCTTTGATTGGAATGTCCCATAGTATCTAAACTAACTATCTAAAATAAGCAAGCTAAGTTACAGGTCAGATTTGTGGAAAGGCAAACCTACTCGCTGTAAGAAAGCATGTTTTTCCAGGTGTTTTCTATTAGCAATAAAAAACATACATTTTTAGAAGTTTACTGCCATACCTTAGAACATTAACAACAAAGCAATAACATCTCCATGGAGATAAGCAGGTAGTGAACCCTCCACCACAAAAGTTGCATAGTGCACCTTTAAACATTCCAGTCATGATGTTCTGCTTCTTTATGTTGGTACCAGTACCCCAATATAAAAGTGTGATTCCACTCTTACTCTCAAGAGTGAAGTCCTGGTTTTCCGGTTTGGTCAAGGCCGGGTATTTGTTGAACAGCGTAGCGACAAAGGCCATGTTGAGTTTGGCGTTCCCGCTCACCACGTCACCCGCGGTAACGAACTGTCGACAGCCCAGTTTGTCTGCCTCCACCAGCATGCTCTCTGCTCGCTTTGTGTTGTCCCCAAGCTGAACGGAAAACATAATTTCATCACTGTTTTATAAGATAGTAAGTAGTGGTGTTCATGTTAGGGTTGTCAAAAAAATCAGTATCCAAATACTAATTGACACTAAAATTAGTATTAAAACTTGATACTCATTGAAGTATTGATACTAAAAAATAATCACTAAGTAGAACAAATTGGACATTATATATGTAGTACTGATCGATTAGTCGATTAAAAAGGGGGTGTGGTAAAAGCTCTCAAAACTATTACGTCTCTCTATGTATATAACCTAAACTGCACTCACAAGGTTATACCTGCAGGGGAGTTTATGCAAAAGCAACTATTTTTGCGGAAGAAGTACTAGTAAACAATGTGTTTAAATAAAGATCTAAACAACAAAATCACAAAAATGTTCAGCCAACTCTCTCACTTCTGCTGTTGTCCCATATAAATCCTTATAATCTAAATAAATGATTAGTTGACTAATACAAGTTTTGGTCGATTAAGACTCCGTCAACCAATTAATCAACTAAACGCCTACTGCCCTACTTGAATCTTAAAATGGAGAAAAGAAAATACAGCAAATATTGAAGAAACTACTGTTATTTTGTCCTGAGAATGAATGTTTGTAATGCTATTGTGTCCTTGAGTAAGACACTTTGCTTGTGTGTGTGTGTGTGTGTGTGTGTGTGTGTGTGTGTGTGTGTGTGTGTGTGTGTGTGTGTGTGTGTGTGTGTGTGTGTGTGTGTGTGTGTGTGTGTGTGTGTGTGTGTGTGTGTGTGTGTTGGTGGCGATTGGTGTAATTTGGGTAGAGAATATATAGTGTCCTGCTGCTTACAGTGAAGCATTTGTAATTGAATAATAACGTTTTGCCACTCACATAACATCCATTCATGTCTATATCAATTTTGGGCTCGTCTTCTTTGCTGCCGTCTGGAGCAATTGCCTCAAGAAGGTGGAAATATGCCACAGAGTCCTGAAAAAACACATGTTTTTAAAAATTTTAACACAAATTCAAAGTTTAAAGAATAAAAATTAAAAGAAAAAATTATAATTTAAGAAGTAGGGATGGGATATATCAATTTCACTATCAGTATTGGTGAGTTTTGGAGATATTTGGCACAAGTATTTTTTTTTTTAAGCTTTACATTGGTTATCGGCCAAACCAAATATCAAATATCATATCGGCTCAAAAGATCCACATCGGACCATTCATATTAACTCCATAAATTAACTTGACATATCAGCATTTTATTCATCTAATTCCTAAATCCGTACTTTGACGTCAGAGGAGAAGTTGGTGACGGTAATTCCAACTTTCTTCAGGTGAAAGTTCATCCATCGCAACAGAAGTTCCTCTGGGCTCAGACGCATCAGGTCCTCCAATGTCTCTCCCTCCTGCAGCAAGGCTGCCAACGCTAAACAACAAGAAAGTATGTTTATAAATATAAAGTAACACTCTCTTCTGCATCCTCTGCTCCATTTGACCCTCTCCTCTGCATCCTCTGCTCCATTTGACCCTCTCTTCTGCAACTTCTGCTCCATCTGACCCTGTCTTCTGCTGCATCTGACCCTCTCTACTAGTCTAAGTGTTACTGGTACCTTCATTCCTGCTAATTTCTATATTGGCAAACAGTCCAATCCTGATAATTTGCCAGAGCAGCCCCAGCACCAGGTGAGGTTTTCCCTCCTTCAGGTCTGAGGCTCCGATGTTCACCACCTGACATCCAATCGCAGACGCAGAGTTCAGTGCCAGATTCAAGTTTTCCTGAAAACAAGAATAATGTATGATTTAAAAATACCCAGTAAGATGAACTGTATGTAAGATTTTCATCTTAATATCATAAACATGGCCAAATTGTGTCCCAGATATTAAGAAAATATGTTCATATCAAATCCAGCTTTCCTAATAACAATCATCATGCTAATTTATTCTTAATTACAAAAACTTTGGACATCATGGCCATGTTGTTTCTTTTATAATTTGGCATTTTAGTTCTCAAGACAATTATCCAATCAGAAAGCAAAATGAGCCTCTCATGAGTCTCTCATTTGGTTTGACAGAATCAATGCTGAATGCTCACTGAATGAATTCTGGTGGTTCTGATTGTTCACATTTGGCATGGCCTGTCTGTATAGTGAAAATGCCTTATTCACTACATGCAGGTTAAGGCACGCAAAAATATTTTTATTCCATGTGGTTTAAATCTCTGACCTGGATGGTAAAAGCAGTCAGTTTCTTAATGTTAATCGTCCTCTCATCGATGGTGTCAGGAACAGAGTGGTTTATCAGCTTACTACAAAGAAAGTATTTAAAATTATATATATTGTACTGCTAAAAAAATATGTTTAACATGAAGTGTTTGTACCATAGAATAATCCCATTGGAGACAGCCTTGAAGAGTGAGTCGTCGTTGGGGTCAATGGGTAAATGTGAACAGTCTGGATCGTCCTTCAAACTCACGTTTATGTAGTTGGCAAAAGCATGACGCTCTTCCGCTGTGGAAATAACAAATTCCACTTAAGTATTGTATTTTTTATACTGCCAAATTGATTGATTATTTAAAGTTGCACTGTGAAACCTTTAAGTTAGGGAATATGCCACCAACATCTTGTCCACAGAGATGTTATTGTTTTGCCTTCAGCAATATGACATTATACTTCATCATAGAGACAAGTGACAAAACCTGGCTAAGTTACAGGTCAGATCTGTATAGAGGCAACCCCACCTCACAGTAACAGTCCATGTTTTTCAAAGTAATTTTTAAGAATATTAACACACATAATGAAATAAATGCTACATAAATAAATACGCTTAAAGCCAAACATAATTTTTGTAGTTTAATATTATTTGACTTCAATCCATGCTTTTTATTTCAAGTAAAGTATACTCAAAGACTGTATTGACATTTCTTTTGTTAGTCTTCTAGCTATCACAGACTGAACTGTGACTGCAGAGCCAATCAGACCAACCTGTGCACTGCCTGGATTGATTACAATAAAGCCTACGAAGTGCCACACACATGGATCACTGAATGCCAGGAGCTGTACAACATTAACAGGACTCTAAAAGCCTTCAATGCAAATTCAATGAGGCAGTGGAAAACCACCCTTGAGGCCAACTAGCACAAGTGACCATCAAATGTGGCCTATACCAAGAAGATGCACTTTCCCCACTGTTGTTCTGAATAGGTTTGAATCCCCTCAGCCAAATCATCAACAACGCTGGGTATGGATATAGAGTGGGACCACAATCAGTAACCTCCTCTACATGGATGACATCAAGATGTACAAAGAGTGAGTGAAACATTGACTCACTCACCACACAACACCATCAGGATCTATATTGGAATATCATTTGAGCTTGAGAAGTGCAGTCGAATGGTGACAAAAAGAGGAAAGATAGTTCACAGAGAATCTCATTCCCAGAAGGAACAATATCAGACATTGAGAACAGTTACAAGTACCTTGGCATTTCATAAGCAAATGGCAGCCGAGAAGAGGCAACAAGGTAAGCAGCCATGGCTAAATACCTCCAACAAGTAAAGCAAGTCCTAAGAATCAATGTCAAGAACAAGACCGAGGCAATAAACAGCTATGCCCTGCCAGTAACCAGATACCAATCAGGAATCATAAGCTGACCAAAGGAGGAGATACAGACCACAGATGTTAAGACATAAAAGCTCCTGACCATGCATGGCAGTTTCCATCCCAAATCCAGCACCCTGAGACAGAAGGAGGCCGAGGACTAGTGAGTGGGAGCCACTGTCCAGGGTGAAATATCCAAGATCTATATCAAGAACAAGGCCCCAACAGATAACGTTCTCAGCGAAAGCCTCAAACAGTGGAGTGCAGAGGAAGAGGTGCTGGAGGTACTACCATGAGAAGACAAGCCCCTAAATTTGATGGACCACCAGAACCTAACTGAAGTGGCTGATATCAAGAAACCCTACCAGTAACTCGAGAGAGCCTTAAGACTAGTACGTTTGAAGGACAGCACAGAGCACTACCACAATAGAGGCCCCAGATCTACCCCACCAGACAAGACCCAAGGTGTATGCTGTGCAAAGAGGCCCCTGAGACAATCCAACTATAGGCGGAAACCACGGGGGACGGGGGTCCGGATATTGTTTTTCACTTACAAATATTGTTTTACACTTACAAATTTTATTTAAAGCTTACGGATATCGTTTTATGCTTACAACTTTGTAATTTTACAAGTACAAATCTGAAAACCAAGTTGTTTGTCTCAAAACAATTTGTAAGCGCAACGGCTAATTTGAATGTGAAAACAGCAGGGGGCGGGGCTAGAGGGGAAGGAGGTTGCTGCGTTAACGGCTAAACTGGTTTATATACAGTAAAGGAGTAGCTACCTCGAATTCAGACAGTACGTCACTTTTATGTGGTATTATGATATGCATTATTAACTTTTTTTATAAGTTGTATACCAAGGTAAATTGCATAGATAACACTTTTGTAGCCATACCGGCTTTAACAAGTTTTTGAGAAAACGAGATGGTAGCAGCAACGCCACTCCAGTAAACCTGGAGAAAGGCACTTATTACAGAACAGAAGAACTTGTTAACACTTTTGTAGCCACACTGGCTTTATCTACACAGTTTACCTTGCTATACAACATATTCAAGTAATCAAATATATATATTTTTCTAATTAACAAGTATGGATTTATACTTGGCTGATCCCATGCCCAAATTGGAAAACACTGGTTTACTGTACTGTCTCTGTATGATTCGAGCTAAGAACTGCCCTTTTTCTGTACTAGTTGCGTGATTCACACTAAACCCCACCCCTTTCCTCTGTGACAGTCATATGCTTTATGTCTGACAACATTCACACACCCCTTTCGCCCCTCGTATGACAGTTGTTTGATTCATGCTAAGCCCCGTCCCTTATCTCATATAATTCATGCTAAGCCCTGCCTTTTTTCTCTGTGACAGTCACAGTATTCCCACTAAGCCTCGCCCCTTTTCTCTGCGACAGTCAGGGATTCAAACTAAGCCCCGCCCCTATTCACTGCGACAGTCATGTGGTTCACACTAAGCCCTGCCCTTTTTCTCTGTGACAGTCACAGTATTCCCACTAAGCCCCGCCCCTTGTCTCTGCCAGAGTCATGTGATTCACACTAAGCCCCGCCCCTTTTTTCTGCGACAGTCACGTGACTCATGCGAACCCGTTTCTCTGACTTTCATGTGTTGACATCATTCACGCGAAGCCCTGCCCTTTTGACAGTCACAGTCAGGGATTATATACACACACACACATACATACATATATATATATATATATATATATATATATATATATATATATATATATATATATATATATATATATATATATATATATATATATATACATATACATATATAGGAATTGTGTGCATTCCACCAGGACTAAAACGGGACTAAATCACGACTATATCAGAATTAAACTTCAGAACTTACTTCCAATGGTATGTGTGGTCCCAGCGCTAGAGATTTCGCTGGTTCCTCCGATGGAGACGATTCCCTCTTTCTGTTTCAGAGCACTTTTAAATGCAGAGGCCCATTGTGTTGCCTTTAACATCACGGAAAATCTGGAAAATAGGCACAATGGTTATCACAGTAAAAACTAATTTAACACAATGAAACAAGACTAATATTATGTGATGAACTTTTATAGTGGTAGTAGTAGTAGATGTTTAGTAGTAGTAGTAATATACTAGATATATTACTTTTCTGTTCAAGGGTTTCAATTCCTGCTTATAAACGCCATTTTGAGTACTTTTGACGAACTGGTATAGTGCTAATTTTTCATCACTCAAACCTATTGCTGGTTTTCAGCTGACATCACGACATTCCATAGTCGTGATGTCTAATACAGATGAGGGGCAGCTAAAATTAATATAAATGCAAATTTCAGTTGTAGTCTTCGGCTTAATCACTATTAGAAATGATCAAGTTCAACATTTGTCAGTGGTCAGTGGTTCGCAAACTGTGGTACAGGTAGAGAATGACCTAGGGGGTACATGAGGATAGTTTTGGGGGGTAAAAACCCTTAATGTATTTTTTTAATTATAATATGTATTATTTTGATCTCCTAGCCAAAACATGTTAAATGTAATGCACATCCAAATTTATTAACAGACACTTTAGAATGTGTGGAGTGTCCAGACATTCTTTTCAAGTGCATTGGAGTAGGTTAGTTCAGACTGTTTTAGTGTTACCTACTTCGGTGAACTCATCCAGGCTGATGCGACTGTCTTTGTCCCTGTCCAGAGACTCCAGCAGCTCTCGGATCTTGTATCCGGGCATTGGTTTTCCCAGCTCCTGAAAGAGCCCTCCAATCTCTGAGGCTGTCACGTACCCGTTACCATCTACGTCTAAGGACAGAGGAAAGATATTTCAGCAACATGGTTTTGCCTAGAATGTTCCACAGTCTGGCATTAAAGATAACTCTATCCATTGTCAAAGAAACTGTTGTTGTTACCACCATTGAGTATGGCGTTATTATTGCATTATTATTATTATTACAATAATGAAGTACCACCAGGCCAATTTACATGTCAGATCTGAGGAGAGATGAGCCTGCAAACTTACTGCTCACAGTAAGAATGCAGTTTTCACAAGGCATTTTTGAGCAGCAACCAAAATTAAATTAAATGCTAGATAAATATGTTAAATGCTACACTGTGGAACATTCCAGGTAAAGCAATACAATCCCCATGGAGACATTCAGGTGATGTACCCTCCACTAGAAAAGTTACACAGTGCATCTTAAACACATCTGGCATATCTATTCCGTGGAGAATATTCAAATGAGTTACTGAATGATGCTTCTCACTCACCCACATTTTTGAAAGCCACTCGGACCTCCTCCATCTCTTCCTCTGTGAACTCTTTGGGCATTTTTACACCTGCAAAAACAAGACTTTTAAAGTGTGTTACTGCTGTCTGAAATTAAGCAATGAATCTGTAATAACTTGGAATTAGGGCTGTTACACCCATAATTATATGTTAGAAGTAGATAAGCTTGATTGATTGATAGATTAATGCCCTCCTGTGGAACATTGTACAGTATTATCATCATGGAGGGAAGCAGATGACAGCCTTGAGCCAAGTTACAGGTCAGTTCTGTGGAAACATTTGTAATTGTATACATGTGAGATAGATACGTTTTAATAATGCCATGCTGGATGCTTCCGGCAAAACAATAACATCTCCATGGAGATAAGCAGATGACAGACCATCCATTCGAACAAGTTACCAAGTACACCATGATTTATTCATTTGTTGTTTAAATTAGATTCATTTAGTGTTGTATTATACATTCAATAGGGATTTTTTTCTGACAAGCCTGACAAGCCTTGTGCTTGTGATTAGATTTTAAACATGTCCAGAAGAAATGGCAAAAAGACTGAAGTATGAACTGATAAACTAATACAAGAAACATATTTCAGACCATGTTTGTACAGGTCTAAACTGCAGGGTTAGCAGTTTTTAGGCAGAATAAGACAGGAGATTTTGTTGTTGTAAATTATGGTAAAAAGTTGCAGCCTTCATTACAATTTCAATCTAATTACGATTACTCTCTCAGCCCTATTTTGTATGGAAATATTGCCTTGTTTAGATACACTGTAAGAGCAGCATTGGATAAAGGGTTCGGTGCATAATGACCAAAAGGGAAGCTGATATTTCAGCATGTGTGGGTAGATATGGAAATGTATTATGCTTTTACGGATGCATCATGTACTTATTCAAATGCAGCTCTACTAATAACACCACAGTCATTGTAACTATCTATAACCATGTTTTTTTAAATGGAAATTTGTATTTTCTGCAAACCAAACAGCAATTATATGATCTGTTGTGCAGATGGTCAAACAACTAGACATTAGTGCTGGAAAGTCTTTTTAAAGAGGGGGTATTATCAAAACGCAAACAGAGTCAGGGCAAAAACCTGCAACAGTCTTCCTCAAGATGTTAAACAAACCTCCTCTTTGATAATGTCCAGTTTTTTATTCTGCACTCTTCTCTTTTAATGTTCATTTTACTATGTTTATTTATGTTTTAATTTGTTTGTATTTTGATTTTAATGTCTTTCTTATTATCTAAAGCACTTTGAATTTATTTGTGTACAATTGTGCTGTATAAATAAACTTTGCCTTGTCTAGCCAAAAATAGTCAAATTTCTTCCTCCAAAGTCGTGCGTCTGCTCCAAATTAGATGCTTTTACCAACAGGAGATTGGCTGTAGACTTTTCCATTAAAAAGACAAAGGCTCACCACTGACCATTAGAAATGGCTAATTCTCTGTCTCAGTTAAAATTCAATTAATTGCATAACCCTATTAGATGTACTACTAACCTTCACCTTTATTTCAGTGCTTCTCAAACTGTGGTACACGTCTTTCGGGTGGTACTTAGACAGCTCTTTCTCAGTTTGTGGCATTATTTAGGGTTCATTTTATCCACTTTTTTGTCTTCTATTGAGTCTTTTCTTGTTTAGAACTACAATGGAAATGATGTAGTCCACATATAGAACTGATTTAGCCCTGGATTAGACCAGGAATAGCTCAAATATAGACTTTTCAATATAGACTATGTTTAGATCTGGTGGTCCTTCCAATGTATCTTTTTTAATTGCTGGTTACCCCCCTCTACAGCAATGACAGAAATCAAAAAGTGCTTTTAATAGAGGCCAATACTAGTCAGTACATATATTACATTATGAAACAGGCCCAGGCTTCATAAATCAAACATTAAGTCAAATTAGTCTGCTTCAAATGAGTTAGAAAGCTTTTTACAGCAGAGGAGGAGAGTGCTTTTATAGATCCAAGATGGAGCATGGAGAGTATTTTCATCTACAAATGATCAAGAGCCAGTTCAGAGTTATGAAATGTCAAATAAAGATAATGTTCCCATGAAGTCTTTTCATCATATTCAAAACATGAACTACAATGACATAAAGAGTGTGTAACAGGTTTGGATGTTGACTAATAATGTTTGGTGGGATTTCTCAAAATTTCTCATAGGACAATTTATTATTTATATAAATTAAAACTACATAAAAAATAAAATCTTAAATCTCTAAATTCTTAAATTTAATCATGTTAACTATGTTTTTGTGAAATTAGTAGCCTAACCTCAATCAAACCTGTAACTAACGCTAATGGGAGGGAAAGAAGGTGCTGATTTGTCTCGTATTAATGTTCATAATATATTTTACATGACAATAGCGAAATAAAAGTACCATGATCATGTAGAATGTATTAATACAAACATTTTTAGACCAAAATGACCAGTCTAATGGCAGTAGCTATGGAGAGAGGGAAGACAGTTTCTCAATACAAATTAAATTGGAGCCAGAGTTGATGGAGCTGAAAGCACGCCCATGCTCACTTCTTATTTGGAACAGCCGCCGCCATTTATAGTTTATGGTTGAACCCCAGTTTTTCATCTTAAAATTAAAACACTGCAGTTTTTCAAAAGAATTTGTCACATCTTAATAGTAAATAAAAAAAACATTTAACATTTGATGATTTTCGTGTCCAAACAAAATCTTGGATGATCACTGTGTCTCAAAGCTAACCATCACTTTTATTCAAATCAGAAAACATAAAATAAACAACCTACTGAAACTCAAATTAATTAAAATAAAGACTACCCAATTATTTTCATTTGTAGAATACCTCAGTTTGTGGTGCTGTTTTAATATCTATTATGCATCAAAATTAGCATCAGTTTTAGTATTGAGACACAAAGATCCCTCTTTCTAATCACAGAAGTGTCCTCCGGTGAAGTATTCATCTTATATGTGTAATGTTTAACATGCTGTCAGTGATATCCATCCACTGCTCCCTGTCCACTGCCTTATCTTTAAATATTTATTCATAGAGATACAACTGGACAGGAAGTAGTGATGCTAACAGTGACGCTGCTGGGACTGCTGTGCACAGAGCCCACTGCAGTTAGATTTGAGGAACTGGTTCCATTCATTTCAGAACATGTTTGTTGAGGTTTAAACAACATTTTCTCTAAATACACATTTTGTTCTTTTGTCAAAATAATTGCTATTTGATAATTGCACCAACTCAAATTGCGATTTCGATTAGATTGCAATAATTGGGAAGACCTACCATGATTGTTGTCATGACGCTAAGGCTTAAAACTACTAATAATAGACTCAATACTCAATACCAATTCCAATACCACAATGATAATTTTTTTTTAAATTGTCATTTTAGTGGTCCATGGGCATATGTTGTGTAATACTGTAATACTACAGTAATACTACAGCTCAAGATCATTCTAAAACTATTCAGGAAAGATTCATTTCTGTCTTCTGTGACTTTTTTAGAGTACCTGTTCAATTGTATCGAGTTTTAGTTTTATCGAGTATCGAGTTTTAGTATCGATTAGATTAGATTTTTTTGGACAACCCTACCTACCACATAGCCCATCATTATTATTTAAAGCCACTGTTACATTAGCTCTATTACCTGCATGCTGACAGGACTAACCACTATTCACTGTTCAAACTCTCTCTTTCTCTTTGTGATGTCAGGGTACGCCTGAACTGTGCCAGACGAGCTCCGGTTTCAGGAAAAGATATAACCAAATGAGCTATACTAAACCCTTTCCATGTAAATGTATTTGTTTAACAGGTCAGGCAAGCAGCAGTATTATACAACAAGAACCACGTTATATGCTTAAATATACTGCATGGATATAGGGTTTGGACAGGACCAAAGTTTAAATAAATACATCGGTTTCAAGTTATCTAGTCCAGGGGGATTTGAATAATGTATGAAAAACAAGAATCCTGAGTGTTTACACAATGTGTTTAAAGAGATTTGTAAGGTTGTGTTCACTTGGCAATATTGTAGAATCCCTATATTTGATTTATCTTGTAGAAAATTTGTCCTCTGCATTTGACCCATGCTTCAATGATGTTGGGGTTTAAACAGGATAACCACTCTTACAGAGTGGAGTAGACAGAATAACTACTCTACCACAAGGTTCCCTGTTTGGTCACTACTAATATATTGCAAATTGTAATTCTCCGTTTGTTTGCCCCTTTTTTTTCAGGGAAAGGCAAAAGCTCTTGTGCACCAACACACAGTTATTTACATTATATATATATATATATATATATATATATATATATATATATATATATATATATATATATATATATATATATATATATATATATATATATATATATATATATATATATATATATATACATATATATATATATATATATATATATATATATATATATATATGTAAGACGTGAAAAATCTACTTGATAAAGTGAGATAAATCAAGTATTTCACTGTACTTTGGTTGTGATGTCAACAATCATACAATTGTGATGTTTCTTCTCACAAATAATTGTAACACCGTTTATATAGCTCCAAATGTCCCTTCAGACCCATATTCTCCACAGTGGCTTCACTCTGTCCTCTGCATTTTAAGCATGTCCTTGTAAATGGCCTGTCGTAACAGACAGCAGGTCTAAAGATGGGACATAGATTGATGCAAAGGTTGGACTATCCAGAGATAAATGTGTTACAGTTAGATCATTATTCATAACATAGACTAACATGTAATTGCATTTATTTATATGACAATGCTATTTAGTGGGTGTTATATAAAACCATAATTACTATTGCTGCTATAAACACTACTTTTACTTAGAGGTGGACAGTGTCAAAATAATTGTTTGTTTGTTTTTTAATATATGCACATTTTGAATATTAAGAATATTGTTTAGAATAAAAAAATAAAATGCTGCTGATTAAAAATGGTGATGGTGGAGGAGTACCACATATTTTTAGACAGATGTAGTTGTAGATGGAGATGTTATTCATCTAGCCAGATTGATCTGAGTTCTACACATCAACCAGGAATGGCTTTCACTGAAAGCGAGCGAAACCAATGATGATCGGACCGGAACCGATGATGACTTATTGTTTGAAGCAGAACAAGCCAAGAAATCAAACTTTTGTTAAATCCATTTGAGAGAAAAGCACAGACGTCTTCCCTGTCCACAAATGCACAAAGCGCTACCCTCTGCACAATAAAAAAAAACTCTGTTTCTGAAGTCCATTTGTTGGCATTGCTATGTTTGTTTTGCTGCCCTGTGGTTACTCAAGCTCCACACCACTGGTAGTTTGTGACCTATTACATGCAAACACTTCAGCTGGAGCCTAAAGATGAATTCTTAAGATTTTGTGAACTCAAAAAAAAAACAACGAAAATTCTTCTTGCTGGCCAGGTTGTTATAGCTTTATGGTGTCTATTGCAAGTGAGGTCAATAGGCCAAGTTATAGGTCCTATTTATGGAGAGACAACACCACTCAGTATGCATGTTTTTGAAGGTTGTTTTGAGGAATAAAAACACCTGTAACTGAATAAATGCAAGGGAGATTTTAGTTTAATGCCTTACTGTGAAACATTCATATTAGAAGAAATATGACTCGTAGTCATCTTGGTCTTAATTCAAATTCTGGCTGGATCTAACCATTTATTCCAATATTGGATGATTTTCAAGGTTTATTCCCATTATGGGAAAACATCCTATACCTGTATGTATTTCTGTTTTACCACTAAGTTCCTATAGATGGCGCCTGATTTCACTCCACAATCCTACTCTCAATGACAGATAACATCATTAGACTGGTACAATGCTGCTTATGTCCTCCAGTCACCTCAGCCCACTCTATGTCTATGCAAAACACTTCAGACTGCAAACCTGAGAAAAATGCAAGTCCCTGTGCAATAATACAGAAAACCGGCTGTTGGAGAGAAAACTATTGATTCTTCTTCATAAATTTGAACCAAAAGTTACTACAACATTTTAAGGACTCATTTAAACCATACAACCACCTTATACTATCTGATATTTAGCATAATCTTTAACCACAAACCTGTAGTATTTATGTCAACAAACATTTATTTAATGTTTGTTGTTGTCCTAAATGTAATATGTCCAAGAATAATTTCGCTCACATTAAAGTATATATTTTAAGTATATTTCTATTCTTTTCTATTGTACTGACATATTTGCACAGCCTTTAACCAAAAAAAATGACAAAAAGTAACACTAAATTATAGCAGTCTAATTCGATTCTTTAAAAAGTAGGCACTAATTCATGCAATTAACTACAGAATATTAAAATGAAAATAAATAAGATAATGTCTTATTTAGGCTCGTCCCTGTCGTTACACAACTATAACAGATAATAGGAAAAAAATACACGTTAACAAGTCAAATAGCATATTTAGCGGGTCTAACTAAGATTTGGACATATGTGCAAAAAAAATGTGTTCTGGGGGGGGATTACGCTACAACATTTTGACGCACATTTGAAGCAAACTCTAAACATTTTGCAAAGTGCACTTCAGAGCAGTCGGGTTTGAAATAAATCTTTGTTGAGGAGTAAAACGCCCTCCATCTCTCACCTGGAGCAGAGGCGCGGTCCTGTGCAGAATCTTCCCCGGGAGAGAGTGTCCCTGTGGCGGGTGGATTTCAGAGTTCTCACCGCGGTGCAGTTTTCTCTGAATGACACCGCCCGTCTGCAGGAAAGCCCCGCCTCTCCGTGCCGCCCCTTTTCTTCAACAAACCATCTCACTTCCAGACATCACTTACATATACAGCCTATAGCCTATCTGAGCCAGAGGAATAACTATGGCAGTACAGTGTGGGTGTTTTTAATTGGCTTTATCTGACACACAAAATAGCTTGTTTAAGTATGGTAAATGGTAAATGGTCATTTTTATACAGCGCTTTTCCACCTTCAATGCACTCAAAGAATCACTTACTCATTCTCTCTCTCTCACACACACACACACACACACACACACACACACACACACACACACACACACACACACACACACACACACACACACACACACACACACACACAACCTCGAGGACAAACACACCTCTGGATCAGTGGACAAACACACTACCAACTGAGCTACTGTCGTCCAATTTGACAGAACTTTTTTCTTTCTTTTTTTTTTTTTATAGTAGCCAAAATGTAACAATCTCTAACATTTGGAGCCATATTTGTTAGGACTATTACTGGGGTATGGATTATTTGGATTGGTTAATCAATAATTGTTAGTGATGTGATTATAAAATTATAACTTTTTTGGAGTTAAGTCAAGTCATTTCTATTCAAGAGTTCAAACACATAAACCTACATTTGTCTCATCATGTCACATACAATTTCAGAAATTCGATTGGATTTGATACTAGAGGAATGTGATCAATTATTGAACAATGTCAAAAAAATATATAGGATTTCAATGTGGTTTGATAGTGTGTCAACAACAGTGTATAAATGTGATGTTCTTTAATCTTAACTCTGAAATTACATAAACAATGACTTGTACTTATTACCACCACCCCAACTACATAGTGAACCTGCATCCGGCAACGTTGAGATTAGATAAATGTGCACTATATGTAACTTGTGGTAAGAGGTCTATCTGTAAATTTATCTTGCATTCAAGTGCTTTGATTGGTAAAGAAATACCTTGAAAAACATACATTCTTACTGTGAGTGGGGTTACCGCTCCACAGATCTGACTCATAAGTTGGCCTGGTGATATCATCTACTTGTCCCCATGGATATAAAGACTGTATGTTTAATGGTTATACAATAAGCAAAACATCTTCATGGAGAGCAGCAGTAGTGTACCTCCACCAAAAAAGTTACATATTGTATCTTTTAAAAATAATTACACAGATAAGGGACTGGAAAAGTACACTGGATTATTATATTATATTCAGTATATAGTATATGCATGTACAGTGGCTGATCACACCTTGACTCATGCTCCAGGTAAGTGATGTGTAATCTCCATATTTGGTCATAGAAGCGACTACAGGCCATTTCCTCATGACCATATTAGGCAAAACACTCAACTCCTGAAAAAAGGAGTTATTTATGCGCAGATTAATGAGGTACATGGTGCGAGGATTTGATTTGTTTATTTGTAGCCCTAATAATACTTACAAAACAGCATTTTGAAATGTATATGTGCGTATACTAGACCTATATACCAGTATGGCTCAGAGCACTTTAAACATTAGTAACATTTTTTTTTGTTAAAAAAAAAAAGCCAATTTCACAGATCCGGAGGTACATCGGCAATTTGCTGTGTGTCCTGGAGGGAAAAGAAGACAAGAATTAAAATTAATAAAATTAATTAAAATTAATTGAATTGGATATGTGAAACGTAATAGTGCAATATTTGTTTTAAGATGGGAGGGGACGAGGGGGGGGGGGGGGGGGGGGGGGGGGGGGGGGGGGTGGAGTATGTACTGTATAGCACTCTCTCTTCACAGGAAGAATGTCCCTTGTTTGATTCACAGACCAGATGGGCCTTTCTATCCATGGGTTTCAAACTGATGAAAAAAAAATTACAGTTGCTATAGAAATTAACAATTAAAAACAGAATATTAGATATTTTGAATGTGAAAGTGGCATTAAAGAAGAGCTGTTATACCTCTGTGGGGTATTAACTGCTAACACCTACCATATTTAGATCACAATGTTACCTTTTGTTGGTTTGAAATTGCTATATGCTATATGCTTTATGCTGGGAAACAATGTTTAAAAAGTCACTCTACCTTGAGACAATCAGAGTGCAAAACACAATCAGCATGCATCTCGATAATGAAACTACCTCACATCGCATCAGGTTTGTCAAGTTGTAAAGCATTGTAAAGCAGCTTTGTATCATGCTTTTGTATACTTATGGAGAATTGTTGTGTGTGTTAGCATGGATGAAGTAGGTTTGTGTGCTACGCATCGGACAGAATCGTAATACTAATCATAAGGAGAGTTCAAATAGGGCCCAGGAAAGATCACAAGATTACTCAAACATGCATGGATGATATATAAAACCACTTCAGACATGTTTTTGATGAAGGACTAACGTTATAACATGGTAGAAAGCTCTAATAATCCCCCCTCTTTAAACTGAAAGCTGAAACCCATGAGTAGAGAAGACTAATAATATAGCACTTTACATGCTTCTCATGGCAATTTACATGAACAGATTACCACATGATACACATTTACATGGGAAAGGTAGGTGAAGTGTTTTGCCCATGGACACACAACAACAACAACAACATTATTTATTACCAGAACCTGGGGACCAACTATCCCACCCTAGACAAAGGTTTGTAAATTACATGTTTTACACCAGACATCTAGTTCAACTTCAACTATTGAACAATTGAACAATTGAAATGATCCTGTCTCCTCCTCTCGGTAAGGAGGTTGTGAGACTAGTGATCTAAGTGGAATGTGCATGTCCTGTGTTAAACTAATCTCTGGGAAAATCCTGTTTAGCCTTCACAGTCTGTATCACTCAAACATAATCAGTGCATTACAGATTAGACATTTTCTTCCTGGCAACATTGGGTTTATCAGTGGTCTAACCATGTGTAAACTCACTCAAACATTTGTAACTAGTTTGTACACGCTGACCAAATTCCTCTGTCTCTCACCCCTCCTCTTCTCTCCCTCCCTTCTGCACATGTAATACCTGTGTGTGCAGAAAGGAGGGAGTACTGTACTGTACTTTTATACTTTAAGCTACAGTAAAAGTATAAAAGTACAGAATAGAAAAACACATGTCCTTGAGCGAGTTTGCATCTCCACAAATCTGACTCTTACTTGGCCTGGAGGAGCCTACTTCTGTTTCTGTGGAAATGCTGTTCCTTTGGTTATAATCTTCCACACTGTGAAATAATATTCATCTTTCTCCATGGAGGATGTTCCAAAGGATAATTTTAACTCTCTGTTTCCATGGAATCATGTAAATGACATGCCACCTCCAGAAAGTTACATACTGCACCATTAAATTACATTTTTCCAGTATTAATTTAGATTTTTAAATTAGATTTAATCTATTTCATGACATTTATAACTCCAGAAACGACAATCTGCATGAGTTCAAATTGATTTGGGCACTAAGATCTCTGGAGAGATGACCATGCTCACAATAAGAATGCATTATTCTTAAAGATACTGTATGACAAAAAATTAATTATGTTAGAACGTTGTTACGCCATCAAAAACATACCTAGAGTTGTGTTGTTTTTACAGTAACCCTTTAGTAGCCCTTTTTTTTATTAGTCAGTCTAAATCTTCAAAGCTAAAAATGCTCTGTTCAACCTTGTGATGTCATGAAGCGGTAGTTTTCAAGTTACCAGCTGCCTTTTACCTTTTGTTTAGTAATGACAGGCAATTCCAGGACTGAAATTATCCAAATGATTGTAGCGAAGATGTATGGAGTTTAAAAACACAGTGGAGCACTTCCTGTATTACCAAATTACATCACAAGAGTTTTCTATTTTCTGTTTGAGGGAAGAACTTAGCCTTAGTCAGTCGAAATATGGAGGGTTTTCTTACACAGTTGGTGTAATTGGAATGTCTAAGGGTTTCCTCTCATTCACAGATGTGCTGGGTCTTGTCAAAGTGAATTCCTGAAAGCTGCAATTTTAAAGTTGGGGGAGGAAAACAGGAAGTTGTGTAATAAGAACAGTCTTTTAATGAGACATGCTAAATAAAATTGGTAATAGTGTTTCCCTCATCATTACATAAGTTGTTATTTGACTGATTCATGCATGTTTAAGTAATCTTGTATTGTCCTGCATTTGAGGTTTGAGTGCTTTGAAAAGTTCAGTTTTCACCTATCCCCTATCCCGACCCACTACTATGTACTTAACTCTGCAGTTTTAAACAGGAAGTCAATAGACCATTTTCTGGGGGCAGCAGCGGTAAAAGTCTAATGATTCGTCCTGATGGGGGGAGACAGGAGGTTGGCATCAGCTAGTTCAGAGAGCACGGCAGATGTTCGTTAGTGGAGGAGCTCAGAGAGGTAGCTGGGGGTTCAGGTTATGGAGGGGCTTTTACAGAATGGTGAGGAGCTTGAATTGGATGTGCTAGGGGATGGGGAGCCAGTGGAGATCTCTGAGGACAGGAGTGATGTGTTCACAGGAGGAGGTGCGGGTGAGGAGGTGAACAGCAGAGTTCTGAATGTACTGGAGTCTACTAAGGAGTTTGGAAGGTGAACCATGCAACAGGTTATTGCAGCAGTCAAGGCAGGAGGTGAGAAGGGAACATTTGTAAAGGAAAGTAAGATAGACAAGCTTAATGCCCTACTGTGGAACATTCATGGAGATGGGCAATGGCAGCTACCCTCTACCAGAAAACTTGCATAGTGCAGCTTTAACCTAAACAATAATGATGATTTTGCAAGTATAGGCTAACCACTCTGCCGCCGTCACTGCCTTTTGCCTAGTAATTCTTAAGTTTTGACTATGAATAAATAATGCATTATATTGTAAAACACATTTATTGTCTAAATTCCCAAACACATTCATCAATGAGCACTGTTCATGTGAAATAATTTGTTTTGTCTTTGAATGAAGAGCTCTGTAATCCCTGTAACCAAATATCTTTGCAGACGAACTGGACATTTGACTTTTCAAATCAGGAGCATTGCAATTGGAGGAGTCTGACTGTCTTCTCTGTCAGTATAAATAAACAAAATATATATATATATATTTTTCACAATGGCTATAGAAAGTGGTGACATTATTCAACCCCAAAGACATGATTGTTGTCACTTCAAGCCATAAGATTAATATAACAAGTTTGTGGAGCCGATCAAAAAACAAATAATCACAAGGCATACAGGCTATGTTGATATGCACACCAAAAATCCTTATCTGATTTCTGGGCATAAAAGATGGAAAGGGTTATTTTAAAGCCACAGTATGTAACTTAATATATATATATATATATATATATATATATATATATATATATATATATATATATATATATATATATATATATATATATATATATATAATATATATATATATATATATATATATATATATATATATATATATATATATATATATATATATATATATATATATATATATATATATACATATATATATTATATAATAAACCAGCTATACTCTAAAAAACACAAATTAACTGAAATGTGTCACCAGGTGTTTTTGTACTGAGTAATTACTGAGTTGTCTCCTCATTCTAGTTATCAGATTTTGGGTTTTTTTTCTAGAAATAACAAATGAATTTGTTTTGGCATCCTGTTTACCTTTGTGTCTGACCTTGTCAAGTTGTAAGCTAGCCTTAACTCGAATGAAGACATTTTTAGCACATTTGGATAGATCGCAAATTAATCTGATTAATCTGATTGTCATCAATGGGGCATAAAACAATATTGCCCACACACTACACACTGTACACACAGTTGTGGTAAACAATTTCTTCTGCCTGTGGTAAACTAACAAGGTATGGTGCCCAAGCAGGCACGCAATAATACTGGAGGGAGCTGATATCAAACTGCCAACCTTGATGTCTTGGGTGTGTCCACACTTCTCCTGGTTTGAGCCTAGTTTAGGTCTTATGTAGACTTTGTTTTGGTCTTGTTCCGGTTTAAGTTTAGTCTCGGTCCAGGTTTAGTTTCAGCTTTAGTCCCAGTTGAGTCCTGTATAGGCTCTATACCGGTATGTGAATGCACCATCCATGACTGCAAACCAAATTTACCCATTGGTACTAATAAAGACACCTTAACATTAACCTTTGAGTCCTTACAACCTCTGTTACTTTCCATATTTTCCAAAACCTAAGGCATCAGGTCTTAACTATTTTTGTACTTTGTGTTGTAAACTGTTTCCTGTACATCTTTTAAGGTGCACAAAGGGACAAACTGTGCACATAAAAAAAAAAAAAAACACAAAAAAAAATTGAATGCATAGGAGCTTCAAGTACCTCTGTCCAGTCTAAAATCCCATAATGGTTGATATTATAGTATAGAAGGTTAGCAAAGGAATAGCAATTTCAGGTGTAACTCCTCTCTTTAGGGCAGGACTAATCTAGCTCAGTGTAGCATAAACTCTAGCTCATCAGTCCTGTGCTTTCAGATTCAAAATTACTTCAGTCAACACATCTCAATTTCAAAGTCATTGTCTAGCTGACTACCGTTGAAACCTCTTCTACTCATGTAAAGCATATGTGAACCTGCAGTGACGTCAACTCAAATGCATAAGCCAGGCTCCACTAACTGTGTTTTCATATTAAACTTTGTTGGTTTCTGCTCATTTGCATTCTGAATGTCTAATTGTAAAATATAATGCATCTGTTGTGGTAAAAAGACGACATTCTTAAATATGTGGAGTAAAAAAAAAAAAAAAACTTGTTCGTTTAAGCAGTTTGCAGTGGTCCAAAGTTATTCCTCACTTACCTAATGCACTCTGAGCATCCTAATTATTCACCAAGAAGAGTATGCATGTTTGAGTATTTTAGTACTCTCTCCCGAGCACTATTTGAACCCCCCTTGTGGTTAGCTCTAAGATTCTGTGCAATGCTTAGCCCACAATTTTTTGTCACCCATGCTCCCATAGGACAATTTTCCACAAATATACAAAAGCATGTTACTAAACTTTACACAACAACTTGACCACCCTGATGCCATATAAAGTAGTTCAATTAGTGGATTGTAATGTGATAGGATTCTGAAGAAGGACATAGACATTATATTATAGAGGAAATGGCTTTGTCAACCCTCCCTATGACTGGAAGTAGCCAGCTGCCATTGTGCTCAGAGCCTATAGACCCATAGCGCATGCCAGGTTGTTAGACAGCAGGGACAAAAAACCTTAACCCAATCACACATGGGGGAAAAAGGGAATCAAATCAACTGCACAATGATGAGCCAAACATCCCCAGGCAATTTTATATGTCTCTCCCACTCAGTCCACTTAAAATACCTCCAATAGACACAGGATTAAACATTATCATTAAACACTTCAACTGTGCTGCCTTGTAAAGCTAAAAAAAAAACAAGGGAGAACAAAAACATAAGGCAGAGGACAACCGGTTTTGCTTTGCCTAGAATGTTACACAAATGTTACACGCCATGGAGACAAGCAAGTGATGCAACCAAGCCATGTTACAGGTCTGATCTATGAAGAGGTGCGACTACTCACAATAAGTATGCATGTTTTTAAGGTATTTGGGCAATAAAACAAACCTTGGATAGCAAGATGGATTCTCGCGATATGCCAAGGTGGATTATTAGGAAATTTTTGTGAAATCACAAAAATCCCCACTGGCAGTGTTGGATACAGCTGCTGGTTGGTAGACCAACCACAGAGTAGCATTGTGGTTTGGGCAGAGCCAAAGGTGAGGCCCCAAACAAACAAAAACAAACATGGCACTTCAGCTTCATGATGTTATGCCTTTTCCTGATCACTTTTGGGATCGGTAGAAATGTGCCTGCCAACACTTAACAGGTTTATACTATTTGTTTTCACAAAATCAATATGGAGGCTTATGAAATTAAAAATAGCTTTTTTTAAAAATAAAATAATAATGACAACAACAACAACAATATTACTAATAATAATAAAGATAATATAATAATAATAATATATAATAATAATAATAATAATAATAATAATAATAATAATATAATAATAATAATAAATAATAATAATAATAATAATAATAATAATAATTTGTAT
Organism: Periophthalmus modestus; assembly: GCA_019594935.1. Lineage (NCBI taxonomy): Eukaryota > Metazoa > Chordata > Actinopteri > Gobiiformes > Gobiidae > Periophthalmus > Periophthalmus modestus. Next base: position 20,768,959 of record JAIEZT010001368.1, on the reverse strand, counting down.
CTTATTGATGTCCATTTTTGGAATTGTGTCCATTTTACTTGGCCTTGGGCTCCACTTGGCTTATGATACAGCATTTTTATCTTCAGTGAACACCTCCTCGGTTCATCTTTTTATGTAAAACGTGTCTGTTTGGGGAATTCAAATCATTTGGTAACAGTAGCTGCTGAGGCTCATAAAGTATCAGCTGATCACCATAAAGACTTTTACAGAGGCACCCGGTAAGGACAAGTTTACAAATCATTTTCTATTTTTCATGTATCAGCTGCCCACATTTTCCAATGTGTACAGGCAGTTGTTCACAAATTTTTCACACAAAGGAACTAAGACAAAACCAAACCACCAAATTTAAAGCTGTCATATGAAACTTTATTTGATTTTTTTTCACCAGTAGATGGCAGATGTAAAACCTGTTTCCCCTTCCTCTCATGAGGCTCCTTCCCTCACCTGGCCTTTGTTCAGGCTCACCTGTGCTCTCTGGTCTTCTTCTGTCAGGGCAAATCTGAAACACTCCCAGACAGCAGTAACACAGATGGCATCTAGTGGTGATATGTGAGAATACAACAGGGGTCAGTCATATCCATCTGAACTCGGAAGATTCACCAGTCTCACATCTTGAAGAAGCATCTGGATCCCAGGCAATGATTGTATAAATGTGAGCTAACCACCAGGCCAAATTACTGATCAAATCTGTGGAGAAGTGTGCCCACTCACATGATATTTATGAGTAGCATAAGCATCTGTAATAGAACAAATGCAAGATAGATGGAAGTCTAATGTCATAGTAAAAAACATTCCAGGAGAAGCAATAACATCACCATGGGGACAAGCAAGTGATGGACCCTCCACTACAAAAGTTAAATTGTGAACTTTTATTTAAGGTACAATATATAAGTGAAAATAGATATGCTTTATGCCATACTGTGGAGTATTATAGCCATAGCAACAATATTTCCATAGAAACAAGCAAGGGGAAAGCCCTCATCCAGGCCAAATAAGGGTCAGGTTTGTCAGTGCAACAGGAACACAATCTAAGTTTGAACAAAAAACTGAAATTTGATGCTAGAAATTCAAATAGTCACATTATATTAATTTGTACTACCTACAATTCAAAATAAAAACTTTTATGTTTTCAAAAATACTGTTTTGTGATATTCATTCTGCCTAATCCTTCTTGCGTAACTAGCTCCAATCCTAAACTAGTTCCTTTCTTTTTTAGGTAATCCATAGCCTTCAGGTATATCAAGTGAATGTCCCTGGATACAAGGGAACAACTGGTCACGCCCACTCACAAACCTGCACTTCCTTATATGGTTCTGCTCCCAGCGCAGCTCCTGGTTGGTCGATAGGGACAGATATTGTGATGCTGACACACCTTTGCAGACCTGAACACAAAGTAACACATTTCTGTTTCTGAAAAATCTGAGATGGGGGACAGGTACAGACAAGCAGTTTATGGGACTTTAATTAGTGACAGTAGCATTTGAAGAAGGTAAACAAGTGAAGAGAAGAACTGAAAATATGCCCAGTTTTAAAAAGTACTATTAGTCATCATATAGTAAATTATTATTATTATTATTATTATTTTTATTATTATTATTATTATAACAGTACTGATACAACTACTACTACACTTACCACAAATACTACAACCATATTTACTACTCTGATGCAAGACTGGTTGTACAAAAACTACTACTATTACAAGCTGCAACTATTACTATTACTATCAAGGTAAAAAAGTGATAAACTTTTGCACATACAAATGGCAAAAAATACAGTTTACTTAAATATTTACAAAGTCAACTACTACTGAACCATTCTAGTAAAACATATTGAATGAAAATGAATGAAAATACCAACTACTACTAAATGACATCATACAAGAGTTACTATTGAAGGAGGTACATTTGTCTTACTATTACTACTACTATTCTTTATAAATCTGAAAATACATCCAATTGTTTAGTAAAGAACTGATATTTTCTAATGTACTGAAAAGAATTCCCAAGAACTATAAAGTATATGGTCACTTTGTTTTGCATTGCACCACAAAATTTTAGTTTTGTCGAGACACGTTGACAATAAAACTGAGAATGCCTGAAGTTGTTTTGGGTCTAAAGATGGCAGAAGAAAGTCTCAGGCCTCACAAGGAGTTCATAATGTTCCAGATGAAGGACAGCTGACACATTCTTGTATCGATAGAGATATTTTTGCTTTGCCTGAAGTATTCCACAGTATGGCATTAAATGAATATATCTAAAATGGATTTAGACATGTTTTATTGCATTGAAAAGCCTACAGTGTGTGAGCAGGGTCCCCTCTCTACAGATCCGACTTGTAATGTAGCTGGTGTTGTCATGGAGATGTTATTGCCTCACCAAGCTGATGGCAAACCCTCTCGCAGAAAAGTTACACAGTGCACCTCTAAAGCCTCACTGATATTACACAATATAGCACTATGTTATATAAACAAAAAATATTTTGCTTCATCTAATTGTTGCATTAAAGTATCTACACATAAATCAATATTTTAAATAATAAAATACATGTCTGACCATTGAATTAGACTAAACACATTTGACAAATAACCCATATCTTTCCTGTAGCTGCAGTTTCCTGAATAAGACAAACATTTCAAAGGAAGTTGCTTATCAAAACAGTCTGTCTCTCATTCAACTCTGCTGTTTCTTTCATGCCAGCAGAACTTATGGACACTTGTATGGCCTGTAATAATTCTTAAGTTTTCAAGGTTCTCATGAAAAGTATTGATGACTAAATTTAAAAAGTTCTATTATTTATTATTAGGAATTATCTTAAAAATGTTGGCAGGTTTAGCTCTCCCTACCTTTCTGAGCTATACCAGTATATAAATATTGTATATTAATTTTAGCTCTAGAATTGTCAATCTCAACTGAACTAAAGGTAAAAGGCAGCTGTTAACTGAATTTTATATATAAAATATATATAAGAGTGTGGAAAAAGAGGGGACAAGACCACCCGCGGAGGGTGAGCAGGAGATTTTTATATAGTGAGGGTCAAAATAAGGGTCTTTAGGGTCAAAATAAAATGTTGAAAAGAAAAAAAGATTACTTAATACATTAATTTTATTAGGGTCAAGGTGTATTTTTTTAGGGTTAGGGTTAGAAAATGTGGCATGGATCAAATACATGTATTCCATCAAAGACATTTGTTAAGTGTTTAGTCAGAATGTAATACTAACATTAATTCAACATTTTTGGGGACATGAATTTTAGGCTTATTTGTACACGTGGCTAACTATCTTTACAAATGGCCACTCAAATATAATTACTTCAGGAAACACAGAATTTTAAATAAACAAAGCCTTAAAAATAAGGAGATGACACCCTCTAGTGGTTATACTTTACACTGTCATTGTTTATTCCACATGAAGTATTCTACTTTTCATTTAAGTACAATAGATGATGGTTGTCTTGTGTTACACAATGAGAGACTGCAAGAGGTCACTCTCTCATTCTGATGTCTCTGCTGTAGACTCCAGTTCAGATAAAATGGATCTGAAAAGACACAGATACCACATGAATGAATTTTAAACAAGACTGTACAAACTGTACATCACACATGGGTGTTAATGGTACAAAAAAACACAAGAGTTCAAAATAGAATTTTTCATTAACTTTCTGATGCTGTAGTAAAAATGTAGAATTTCTCCTTTGTTGTGTCGACAAAGACATCAAACTTTGTGCCAGTTTTTGTTTCATGTGGATAGACTCAGTAATGTATTAGTTAATTTATTTATGTTGATATTTATTTATGTCAAATGTTATTGCTTTGCCTGGGCTATTACACAATGTTTTTTTTTTTTTTCAAAAGCAAAATACATTGGCTTTCAGTACTAATTTCATAAACATATAAATACATCAT
>JAIEZT010001368.1:20722556-20755056 GCA_019594935.1 Periophthalmus modestus | reverse complement strand
ATGAGGTCCCATCTGTCATTGTATTTCTCTCTGACTTCTGGAGCTGCGGATATCAGTGCATTAAAGACGTGAACATCACCTGAAAAAAATAACAACAACTTAATTCAGTAAATGAATACAAGTCAGGCAACAAAGGCCAGGTATAAATGTACAACTGTAAAAATTAGTTTCTAATTTGAAATATCTTTTTAAAATGACAATGCCATACTTCCAGGTGGGGGGCAGCAGACCCATTGATACAAACAAATACCTCTCAATTAATATCATAGTCACAAGCTAGCTAGCATTAGCCGACACTTTTTCAGTTCACATTGAAAATCAAACTCCTAATCAGGAGCATCAACACTCATATTGATCACAGGCTCTTGAAAACATGTTGTTTAAATCCATGTTGTATTTTTTCTAGAGCCTCTCAGCCTATTTAAAAAAAAAAATTGACTGTGTTTGCTTAAGTATGCATTGGGTCTCCATTGTAACTGATGAACATTCCGTCATAGACATTTAGACAGAACACCACCAGCATGATGTCACTGCAAAGTATCAATTGATTATACTCTCTTTCCTGGGAAATATCCAACAGGTAAATCTACAGATGTTGAACCTGATCATTTCTATTAGTGATTACACCTTATACAACAAAAACTTCCCCCACCTGTATCACATATTATTGGCCTATAGAATGTTGCGATGTTACAGTATCTGAAAATCAACAATTCAGTGTCACCTGTGACTCTGTTGTTGAGCATGTCTGTGTAAAAACTGAAGGCCCTTGAGATTGCACCATGCTGCAAAGAAACAAAAATACTATTAAATAAGAATATATAAATATTAAAATAATCAGTATTGTTCCATAAGGGATTGTTTAACCTTAAAGAGGGGGTATAACACATAAAATTTAGCTCACTACTTTACCTTTTATTGTTTTAAAAATGGTATATTTGCCATGCTAAGTCACTTCCCCTTCAGAGTGCTATTACAAAACAATCAGTGTGTATCCCATTAATGACACTACTGCACATCGCATCAGGTTTGTGAAGTTGTAGTGTATCGTTTTATATCCTCTTTTTGTATGGAAAATTATCATAAGGAAGCATGGGTTACAAACTTGTGTGTTAAGCATTGGACAAGGTAGTACTGCCAACCATAAGGAGGGTTTAAATCATGTCTGAAAGAGATTGCTAGATTACTCAAACATGCATGAATAACATATAAAATCTCTTCAGACAAGTTTTTAATGACAGAAAAATGTTATAACATAGTACAAAGCTCCAAAAGGTCAATTTTGCATAATACACAAAAGTTGACAGAGGGTAAATAAAAGCAGTTTATCCCTTACCCTGACCATGCCTCTGATCAGAGCCGAGTAGCAGCGTGTGTCTCGTTCTGGGAGTAAGTTGAAGATTCGTTCTGCATTGTTGTTTTCTTTCCATGTGGTTTTCAGTAGCTCAGACATTTTTCGAAACCTGCCTTTACGTCTTCTAGTCTCCTCCCCTCCCTCCTCCTTTGAAGGGAAACAGTACATAAGAATTTACACAATGTAGATCTACAGTTCCTTCGGTAATAAGCGTATTTTAGAAAGTAGCATTCCTATAAATCGCTTCATAACACAACTGGCCTTTTTCGTTTTTTGGTCAAATTGTCTACTCTTCAGACGCTGCTGCATCTGTAGGTGTCATTGGTTCTATCCTCAGCCCAAAAAAAAAAAAAAAAAAACGCAAACTACCAGAGTAACTTTCTCATTTTGGGCAGTCCCACCCCCCTGCTTCACTCACGGAGCCATCTCTGTTGGGCATTCCCTCGGTGACTGGATCTCGATCGCAGTAAAAACAAATCAGGTCCAAAAGGTCGTGGATCGTTTCTATGGAGACTGTTTGACCTAACAATGAATCACAAAATAATTTTAGATGGGAATCTAGCGTATTTGTGTTCTAGCTTGACAATAAAATGTTGTAAAAACAAACATGAAGTAAACAGAACAAAATTGCATTGATCTCATTCATAAATTAATAAATAAAGTGTGTATATTTTAAACTGAGTCTCATAGAGACTCTCTAATATATTTAATTTTTAAAACATTTCTAGGTGCATTGACATTTGACAACTGCTAAATTAATCTTAGAATCTCATACATTTCAGAACATGTTTATAGAAGTCTAAAATATAGGGTTGTAAAAATTGGGAGTTATAGTTTTTTGTAGAGGAACTAGCATAACCTAAATTATGGAATTGATAAATAGTTCAAATAGCGATTTTGATTTGATAGCAAATTATAATTAGTTTGTTTCTTACCACTCTGCAGCAGCTGGTCGTACATGTCCACGGCTGCAGACACTCTCCTCAGACTGACCCTCTCCTTCAGAGCAGCTTCACTCAATTCTTCCAGGCTCAGAGATACAGACTCTGGCATCAGGCACTGAGCAAAACAATGTAAACAATGTAGTTCTGCACTAAGGCAATGATGTGGGTGATGTAGCGTCAATTTTTTATTCCAATATAAAAAGAGAAAATTTGCAACAATGATATAAACAGTACTAATGCACGGCAGTGAGCTATTTAAATTCTCACTGAACATGGCATAACTGACAATAAACCTATGGCTACTATTTATCTCATTACATTATTTTTTTGTTTTTAATTTTAAATTAAAATTGCAATTTACAATGATAAAATGTCTAATAGGGATCTGTGTATAATGCCATAGAGTATCTCTAATTACCAAAGCAAGCAATGTCTTCTTTAAATTAGTGGATCTCTTACTGGTATATGTGGTTCTGCAAAGTCTTTGATGAAAAGCTTTGGGTTGCTGTTGATGAAATATTTTGCTGCAGCTCGACCAGACTCCTGAGAGAGTGAGAACAAGGTCTGAGGGAAAAAAAAGAATCAAAACTTCAGGAAGAAAATAAATAACTATAAAGTAAAAAAAAAAAGATTCATTATTTAGAACATACAAATTCGGAGGACGTTCTTGGAGAAAGGTAGGGGTCATCCTGGAATTGATATGGATACGCTGTGGGGTCCTGTTGGAGACACAAGAAATTAGAAAAAGTGGACGAGTTATATGCAAAAGATATGTATTTAATTAATGCAAAATAGAAGAATATATTACTTTCCCTGCATTAGATAGAACATACAATAGACTTACCCTTTTGACAGTTGCAGCCAGAGTTTCTAAAACTGCCACTTTGCTCCTGTTGAAATTTAGGTATATTAAAAAAAAAAAAAAAAAACATATATATATATATATTATATATACACATATATATATATATATATATATACATACATATATACACATATATATATATATACCCATATATATATATATATACATATACATATATATATACACACATATATATATACATACATATATATATATATATATACATATATACATATACACACACATATATACATATATATACATACATATATACATACATATATATACATACACATATATATACACATATATATACACACAATATAAATAATACAATACACACATACACACTCACACATTTAGTAAAACGTTTTTTTAATAATGTGGAGTCTGGACACTTACCATGTTTTCTTTTTGGGGATGACAATGCTTTCTGAGAAAATAAGCGAATTACAAATTTCAACACAGAAAAAAAATCTATGTCATCAGTATGTTTCAAATTTCAATTTTTATTATATAATTACATTTATACTGACCTGTATTTGCCTCAGCAGCTTGTTGATGAAGAACAGGGCTCCAGTAAAAGCTTCTGGCAACAAAAGAGACAAAGGTTATTCACCTTTTGGAACTGGCTGTTAATAACCTTCGCCACACCAAATAGAAAATAGTAATGCCTGTTGAAAAAGAGTGACTGATACTTTAATTATAATTCAGTAATTTGGACAACATTTCACAAAAAAATCAAAAATACCTTAGAAGATAGAAAGAGATCAGTGGTTTCTAGGGGACCTTCATTGAATTTATATAACTTGCTATATTGCAACAAAAATAAAAATGTTAATCATTTTGGCTTCTTCCCACCTGTATTTAATATTTGCACTGTCATCTGAAACCAAAGATTATATTGTGCCACAGTTTGGTTTGAATATCATTTTTTTTAATGTATTAACAAGAAATGCCAATGCATCTTTAAACTGATTATGACAAATTACTGTAGATTTCAGATTGTACAAAGCTACAAAGTCAGCAATTTTTGTTAGGAAAGAGAATACTTCCTTAAACAGGAATGGGGGCCTGAGACATAATCTCTCCCCCATCTACAACTCCATCCTCAGACCCAGAACAATGAGAACAATAGCAGGGTCATTAAGGGCTGAATAGGGTAGTTTCAGCTGAAACTAGAGACAACAGATGTTTACAGTTTCAGTGTAGTTAGCCCCTCCCTGCAGATAGATGTAAGGCAGTGGTCATTAGCAATCTGATCAGAACTGAAGAGCCACTTTTTGTTTTTTTTTCAATGAAGATACATTGTAACTAATCAGAAATACACTCTATACATTGTTAATGTGGTAAATGACAATTCTAGCTGCAAATGTCTGTTTATGGTGCAATATCTACATAGGTGTATAGAGACCCATTTCCAGCAACTATCACTCCAGTGTTCTAATGGTACAATGTGTTTGCTCACTGTGTCAGAAGGCTAATGGATAATTAGAAAACCCTTGTGCAATCATGTTAGCACAGCTGAAAACAGTTTAGCTGGATAGAGAAGCTATAAAACTGACCTTCCTTTGAGCAGGTTGAGTATCTGGAGCATCACATTTGTGGGGGCGATTTAACGCTCAAAATGGTCAGAAAAAACTTTAATGTAAAACTCGACAGCCTATTCTTGTTCTTAGAAATGAAGGCTTGAGAAATTGCCAAGAAACTGAAGATTTCCTACAATGGTGTGTACTACTCCCTTCGGAGAACAGCAAAAACAGCCTCTAACCAGAGTAGAAAGAGAAGTGGGAGGCCCCCGCTGCACAACTGAGCAAGAAGAGAAGTACATTAGAGTCTCTAGTTTGAGAAATAAACGTCTTACAGGTCCTCAACTGGCAGCGTCATTAAATAGTACCTGCAAAATGCTAGTGTCAACATCTACAGTGAAGAGGGGACTCCGGGATGCTGGCCTTTAGGACAGAGTGGCAAAGAAAAAGCCATATCTGAGACTGGCCAATAAAAGAAAAAGATTAATATGGATGAAAGAACATAAACATTGGACAGAGGAAGGTTGGAAAAAAAGTGTTATGGATGGACGAATCGAAGTTTGAGGTGTTTGGATCACACAGAAGAACATTTGTGTGACGCAGAACAACTGAAAAGATGGTGGAAGAGTGCCTGACCCAATCTGTCAAGCAAGGTGGGGGTAGCGTGATGCTCTGGGGTGGCTTTGGTGTTGGCAAAGTGGGAGATTTGTTCAGGGTAAAAGGGATTATGAATAAGAAAGGCTATCACTTCATTTTGCAACTCCATGCCATACCCTGTGGACAGCGCTTGGTTGAAGCCAATTTCATCCTACAACAGGACAATGACCCAAAGCTCACCTCAAGATGTGTGCAAGAACTATTTAGAGAAGAAGCAAGCAGCTGGTATTCTATCTGAAATGGAGTGGCCAGCGCAGTCACCAGATCTAAACCCCATTGAGCTGTTGTGGGAGCAGCTTGACCGTATGGTACGCAAGAAGTGCCCATCCAGCCAATCCAACTTGTGGGAGGGGCTTCTAGAAGTGTGGGGTGAAATTTCTCCAGATTACCTCAACAAATTAACAGCTAGAATGCCAAAGGTCTGCAATGCTGTAATTGCTGCAAATGGAGGATTATTTGAAAAAGCAACGTTTGAAGGAAAAAAAAAATTTCAAATAAATATTATTTCTAACCTTGTCAATGTCTTAACTATATTCTCTATTCATTTTACAACTCATGTGGTAAATAAAAGTGTGACTTCTCACGGAAACCACAAAAACCAACGAAAAAATTGTCTGGGTGACCCCCAACTTTTGAACGGTAGTAATATATATATAATTTCATCTTTTTACTTGTGAATTGCAAGACTTCAGGCATGACCTCGTACAGCCAAAGGATGCTAGCTATAGTTTCACTCGAAAATGTCATTTTTTATTTCAACAACTCCAACTTATAATAATGCATGATAATAAGAATACATTTAAGCTTTCTCACCTGCGAGATAATAATTTATCGATGCTATTTGGGAGAAGTTGCCCATTTTTATATAAGTAATGCCCTACGTGCCTCCCGGGCGCCGCCATGTTGTTGCAAAGTAATGCATTGTGGGGGGAGATACCAAGACGACAAAATACGGAAACTGACATGCACAGTTTTATTTTTTACACAGTGTAGCATGCACAATGAATTTATAATTTTATTATATAGCGTCTAAGAATATTTTGACTTCTTCTATTGTTTTATATTGCTGATTGAGTGTAAAACTACTCATATTTAAATATATTTTCTCTCCGTCTATATTGTGCTTCAGTGGTACAACCCCACGTGTGTAGCAGAAGGAGCACTGGAAGACGCGTGGGGTTTAGCTCTAGTTATGAATTTGTGAAAAAAAAAGTCGTATAAACGGCATAATTCGCCATAATGTTGTTCGGAAAGGAGATACCATGGCGTCGTCTGGAGGGCATGTCATTTGGCTTGTTTTCTGCAGAAGAAATGAGGTGAGAATATGCAAAAAAGCGTCAAATCAACATGAGTGCTCCGCTTAGCTACATGTATAAGTAGTTTATAAATGTGTAACGGCAAATTTGATTAAATAATTGTACTGGTAATGTTTTATGGCATTATTTTAGATTCCATATCTTTAAGTAAGGTAAGCAATTCTGAAGTAATTGGATATTTCGGAAAAGTTTCGATTATTTTTAAGGCCATTGCATGTTACGAGATATAATAACACTTCAGGCACTGCATTTATTTTTTCAGTGTGGCCATGTGGTTTCCTGTGCATTACCTTATCAATATCGGGTTTTCACCCTCTGAACAAATCCATTCTCAGTAGTGCACCACTTTATGTAAAACTATATCACAAAGCTTTAACATTTTTACGGGACTATAATGATAATGAATTGGCATATTAGTTGTTTTGAAATTTGCAAAATGTGATAAACTACAGTATCGTTTTAAATAATCAAAGTTGTTATGAACTATTTCAATTCATAAATTGTATTGTATTGGGAATCATTAAAATAATGTGGATTAATCATGGAATTCTTTCTGTGTTTTTTTTATAGGAAGCTGAGTGTGAAGTTGATCACAAATTCCAGGTTTCTTGATAATGTGGGAAACGTGGCCCCGAACAGCCTCTATGACCTGGCTCTAGGTCCAGCTGACAACAAAGAGGTGCAGGAATTTATGACAAGTGTTTAGAATTGTCATTCTAATCAATACTAAAACTAGTATTGAAATTAGATACTCATTTGATGCAAACACAAATAACAACTAGGACAAAATTTGATATTTACTGGGGTTTTTGAATAGTCTTGTTAATCTTTAGCACAACTAGTACAAGACCACATGGAACTACAAGAGAAACCCTTATTTCTGTTCTGAAAATTACGTATTATTGTTTTAAAAAGACATGTTTTATGTGGTATGCAAATCGGTGTTTCTATGATTCAGATGACATCACACCATTTTATAGGCCAATAATGGTTAATGCAGACATTTAATACTGTCAATATCCACAAGTTTGTCAGACTTTCAGTACTGTGAAATACTACCAACATTTCTAACATATAATTCACCATTTCTGTTTATTGTTTGACTGTATTTTGTTTTTTATTGCCAGGTGTGCTCGACATGTTGTCAGGACTTTAACAGTTGTCCCGGTCACTTTGGTCATGTGGAGCTGCCTCTGCCGGTCTACAACCCTCTGTTCTTTGATGTAAGATCATTTTAACCGTAGAGTTACACATAAAGACTTGGTAATGCTTGATGGACCTATGCATGACATGGATACTTTGATACATTTCATCATTGTAGAGTAGTGAAATCATACCTCCCTTGTCATTAGTACATTTGAACACTTTGTGTTTTGTCTTTTTGTCTTGTCAGAAACTGTACTTCCTGATCAAAGGCTCCTGTCTGAAGTGTCACCTTTTGACCTGTCCTCGAGCTGCAATTCACCTCCTCATGAAACAGCTCTACCTGCTGGACCATGGGGCACTGCAGGAGGTTTACCAGATCGAACAAGTCCTCACACAGGTACGACGCTGGGCTTTTGATATCACTGTGCCCACTCCAAATGCAGCATAGCCTGTAGTGTAATGTACTGAAGCATAGGTGCTTTGCAGGTTAGGTTGTACCAGTTACTCATTCGGTAAAGTGGCCCAAAGGTTGGCAGGTTGAGCCCTCCTTCCATCAGTGGTCTCAAGTGTATTTATGTGTGCGTGAAAAAATGAGGGTGTGTTCACACTTTTTGCTATTTGGTTCTAAATTTAGCCCATTTTAGTCCTGATGAGGACTTGGTTTGGTACTTTTTATAATCCTTTTTTGGTACTGAACTACTACACATTAATTGATGATTGATTGATTTCATGGCTCATTCTGAATCTTTAGAATCCAGAGCAAATGATGGCCAATTAGCTCTGCCGATATGCAAGATTTGGAGTATTTTCCCCAAATTATTTCATTTAAATTTACTAAAAACTCACCCATCAATCAGACTACAGACCTGTAAGAGAGCAGTGTAGTCATATTTTGTGCAGTTACTTAAGTGTTATAAAATCTTTCATGAATATACTTTAGGAAGCAGGTCGGTCAAAACAAAATATCAGACTCTGCTTTGGATTTAAGGCTGATAGTGATGTCCAGATTAAGTTTTGGGTTTAGATCCTGTTTAGTCACAATTTTTATGTGGTTTATGTGCAAGTGTGAACAGGCATTAAAGCGCTTGAACTACAGACTTCAGCCCATAATTATGTTGGCATTAATTAGCTTGACTGCATTGACTAAGTGACAACTCCCATAGCTATTGATACAAATATGGGAAAGTTAATGCCAATTCAAGGAGAACAACAAACTTCTTAATGCTTATAAAGTTTGCATTGGCCTTCATAGGGTCACAGATCGCAATTTAAAAACCTGAGACACAACACTAAAATGTATTTGTGTGTGTTGTTGCTTTTTTCCTTTAAGATAATGTTTTGTTTTTTTAATTTGTTTTAGTGTGTGGAGTCAAATCCCAAAGCCACTGGAGACGAAATTGAACGAGCTTTAAAAGAGTACACAGATACAGTCATCAGCAAGACACTGGTCAACAGCAAACCGGTCAGTAATATTATTTATACAGACAATATTAGGGATTAATTAAGTCGTTACTAAGCCTGAATCATTCTTAATGAACTATTTGTTTGTTGTGAATTAACTCATGTTCATGCTGTCTTCATGCTTTATTAAGACAATTCAAGTTATTATAAAGTGTAATATTTTACTTAAAGATCCTATATTACACAAAAGGGTTTTTTGTGACCTTTTAAGACTTGTGTAATGTTGTTACCTCATCAAAACATACCTGGAGCTGTGTTCTGTTTTATTCATGCATGTTTGAGTAAAGTAATCCTCTATTATTAGTCTAACTACATCTCCAAAGCTCAAATGTTCCACCTTGTGATGTCATGTCACTAGTTTTCAAGTTAACGGCCAGCTTTTACCTTTTGTTCTGGAGAGATTGACAATTCCAGGGCTGAAATTATTCAAATGTGTGGAGCACTTCCTGTATAGCCACATAACATCACAAGGTGGAACAGAGTAGCGGGTCAGGCTTTTTTTCACCCGTAGGTCCCGCATTTCTGATTATGGATGGCCTACCCCAGCCCACCCCGCTCAGTAGAATGTATTTATACAACACGCTCTTACTCACACCCGCAATCATTAAATACATTGTAAAAATATGTCAATAACTGCAGCTTTATTTTAGTGAAAGCTTCAAAACAGACATAATGGGAGTGAATCCGTCAATATGATGAACCAGCTGCAGTTTTCTCTCAAAACAAAATAATACCTCATCTTTCATCTCCAAGTTGCTTCTTTTTGTTTTTGTTCACTGTTGCAAATTGCTGTAACTGTTGTGTGTGGGTTGGGCGCAATGCCGCGCAAAAGGGGCGCCCCGGGGTGGCGTCAGGTTATAGCGCCAGTTACGTACTTACACAAACTTTATTATCATACATATTCATTTACATTGGCCTATGTTTGATTTGTTTCAAAATATTTTATAGACTATAGCAATAATAGCCTTTTCCTCTGTGAAAAATGACCTGTCCCAACCCGCCTCGCACTAAACAGCCACCCCAACCCCACCGACGGGCCTTGTGGGTCAGAAGTCAACCCACACATCTCTAGAACAGTGTTTTCTGTCTGCGAGAAGAACTTTGCCTAATATACAGGATTTGTGTGTTAAATATGTATGAATGAAAAAAACACAACCCCAGGTATGTTTTTGATGAGGAAACAGCATTCTGGCATATATCAGAAAATAGCAAAATATTAATTATTCTACTATGATTTTTCTTCAGATCAAACATGTCGTTCATATGAAGAACAATTTGATAAATAAGTTCTGGAAAGACCAAATGAAAACCAGGACATGTCCCAGCTGCAGGTAATTTTATTAGTGTTACTACTGCTATCACTACTGCTATTATTACTGTTCTCACTACTGACGTTATGACCCAAAATTGCTTATTGGCTTGAGTCCGCATCTCCTACTTTAAATGCTAATAAAACAATGGCAATGTACCCTAGGGATTGTGTTGGATCGAATGTTTGGGTTTAAAAAGCATATCAAAAAGTGTGCAACACTGAAATACAATGTATCTGTCTTAAGACACATTCGAAATACACTAAACTATGATGCAGCAAAGGTTTATCATTATTGATTTATTGCATGTTAATTTCTTCTATAAACTATTGCATTTCCAGTTGGTCTCAAGCAAGCAAAACAACATTAAAACCACTAAAATCGATGTATAATCAGGCAGTGAAAGTGCCAAGAAACCACTAATCATTGTCATATTCTTACAAAATATAACATGTTAAACTTTGAGAACTTAATTGTGTATTTGGATGTGTGATTAACATAGAATTTTATAAAACGATGCACCTCTACCACTGAAGAGATTTGTCCAGCTTTGCTCTCAGCAGACCACAAGAACATCCAGGTCCACAAGTCACGATAACTTCAGACTCCCCAGATGTAGCTCAACATTTGCACAGTCAGCCTTTGCACAGAGTATTAAAGAATGGAACAAGTCCCTGGACAGACTGAAAACAGACTGAAACTCTCCTCTGACCTGAGGAGCTTCTCTAAAGTCCTTTTAGGGAGTCAGCTCTGTCAACACAGATTTACATGTTGTAGCTTATATGGTAATTTTTGACATAATATTAGAGTATATTTTATTGTGGAAATGTGGAGTGTGATGTTTTTAAATAAAAGAATGGGAGAATACGTGGTTTGATTGCAAATTAATGGATATTTAGATTGATGGAGAATTGTTTGTAACCTGCCCAGGGACTGCAGATCGAAACTATCTTTAGCTATATTTGATGTAAAGCATCTCTTCTTTTATGAGAAAAACGTGTTTGCACATGGTCCTTGTTAAAAACAACAACCAATAAACTAAACCGAACTAGTGCTGTTATTGCTGCTATTACTACTGCTATTACAATATATATATATATTTTTTTTTACTACTGCTATTGCTATTGTTTTTACTACTGTTACCTCTAACTTTTATGACTACTGGTAGTGCAACAGTTTTTTACTACTTGTATTACTGCTGGTATCCTGTAACACCAGTTGTCAATTAGCACTATCGTTTCTTCAAATTAAGTTGATAAAAAAAAAAATAATAATAATAAAATAATAAAACAACAACAAAAAACAAAACTTAGATGTTAAGTTTGTTTTAAGTATTTTTAATTATTAAGTATTATTGTTTTGCTCAGAGAGACCCGAGAGGGAGAAATAATGTACACATTTTATTTTTCCTGAAGCAGTAAACACAGTAAAAAGAACTAATCTGAAAAACTCCTATATTTTTTTTTTTTTAAAGGAGAGGGAAATTTTTAGTGCGCCATGAACACAACAGTAAACTCATCATCAACATGCCTTCAGCGCAGTCTCTGGACGGCACTGGTAAACTACAGATTCCATAAAACTATTCAGTTAAGTCTCAAATTTAAAAAAGCTATGGTGTAAATTATTGTTTTTGTTTACAGATGATATAATGGCTGGACGGAGGTCTTACTTGACGACGAGTACAGCCCGGGAACATGTCATTCAACTGTGGGAGAAAGAAGGTACTCATCCATGTTTATTTTCTGTAATGTTTTACATATTTTTAATAAATCATTAATACATCATTTTAAATAACATTTCAGTATTCTTGAGTTTCTCTGTGTGACTGAACTTTTTTTTTCACTTGTAATGAAGATTAGATTGACATTGATTAGATTTCCCTCATGCACGTAAACACACACCAAAATTAGATATAATTATTGTGTTATCTGATTACGGAGTGAATGCATAATGCAATATAAAGCGTCTTTGCGAGTGTCCAAAAAGTGCTATATAAATCTGATTTTTATTATTACTATTGTTATTATTATTGATAACTGATTTTTACTGGCCATGTAATTGTACCCATTGTTGAGGCTGTTAAACTAAGAATAAGTCATCTAATTAAATGTTCAATTGTAATTTCTTTGTGCAGGTTTTTTCTTGAAGCACCTGTTTTCTGGGATGGACTTTGACTCTAAAGAAAATGGCTTTAACCCAGATCTGTTCTTCCTGGAGCTGCTCCTCGTTCCACCCTGCAGGTATAATTTTGTAGCATGTTTTTATACAGAATAACAATACAATCTTAAATAAAGGATACAATAATAATGATAAAAATGTTCCTGTTTGTTTAGATACCGTCCCATTAACCGAATGGGGGATCAAATGTTCACAAACGGACAGACTGTGAATATGCAAGCTGTGATGAAGGACTGTGAAAGCATCAAAAAACTACTGGCTCTGATTGCTGGGAAGAAAATACAAGTGGAAGTGGTAAGAAAGAATTTAAACATCAATCAGAAATTGAACAATAGAAAGTATAGATATCATCATTGTTTAATTCTAAAACAGCATAACATATTAGGTTATGACAATATGATCAAACTGGCAGACTGCACACTTGTGTATAAGATTCTGCACGGGTTGGCTCCTACAGTTCTGCAAGAGTTTGCCAAAAAACATCAAATTAGATCTACAAGAGCAGGTTCCAGAGGTGACAGTATGATTCCATCTAGAAAAAGTACGTTGGACAGAATGTTTTCTCTTTTTGAGCGTCTCAAACTTGGAATACTATCCCAGTAACAATACGTGAGCTGCCCACTCTCAGCTCATTTTCAGAACAACTCAAGTCATGGCTGTTAGACAATCAAACTTGTCCACATAATCACTAACTCGAATGGATTTTAGTGTAATGTTGTGTTTATTATTGTGCATGTACTGTATATAGAATTACAAATGTAGTTTCTCATGAATGTATAATGTTTAGCTTATTAAGGTGTAGGCTGTGATTCTAGGCAGATGTGGTGTATGAGTGGACTGTATTGTGAATGTATGTACTGTAAGTTTGTGAGAGATCTGGTGGGGAGGGCAGTGGTCTATGGATGAGTTTTAAGATATGAAAGAGGGTTTGTATTTTGTACTTTGTATTTTGTATTATTGTTTTCATAAGCTGTGGTGTGGCTGTTTTTTTTTCTTTACTAGCAAGGGACTAAGGATGAAAATTAGCAGTGGCTATAATCCCGCGTGTGTTTCACCTGCTTGTCTCTATGGATATGTTTATTGCATTGGAATGTTCCACAGTATCTGCCTTGCATTTATTCAATTGGCAAAAGAACACTATAAATGTTACATAGTATGCTTTAGAATTTTTATTTGAACTTTTTTTTTTGTATCTGAGGACAAAGTTTATGATTTTTTAAAAATTAAATGTTTAATATCTTGTTTAACCAGTGACGTGCAATGAGGTTCACGGCTGGCGAGGCACTGATGTCATCACAATCAGATTTACAAACATGTAAACCAGGTGTCAGCAAGTACATTTGGCCCCTCTCCCAGTAATTGACTTGGGGCCAGAATAAAAAATAATTTCAAAATAAATGTTACAAAGTCCGTATGAAATAGCTTTAGTATGAACTAAAAAGCAAGTTGGTTTTGTATTGTTTTTTTTATCCTTATTCTGGTTCCCCAATTTTCAGTGGATTGAAGTCATTAAATGTCTTACCATTTCGTACCACTCTGAAAAGAGCGAGTCTTTCGTCCCATAGTCTGGAGAAAACCCTTTAGTGTTGGTCTAACTTTAATTGTAACCTCCTGCTTTGACCGAAAGTCCACTTTAGAAAACTGCTTGAATCTTAATATATAATCTTCCTCCATTTAAAAAGTAGTTTTAATTTATTTTTTCTTTGTGATGACAGGTGAGGCACAGCCTCACCTGCCTCCCCTTACTGCAAGTCACTGTGTTTAACCCAATGTAATAGTTCAATGTATGCCCATATTAAATAATTAAAAATAAATAAATAAAAATCTATGAAGGTGCACTATGGAACTTTTCTGTTGGGGGAGGCCTTCTGCTTGTTTCCATAAATATTTAGCTTACATTTATTTCATTACAGATAATTTGATCAAAGACACCTTGAAAAACATTCATTCTTACTGTGAGTGGACTCGCCTTTCACAGATATGGCCTGTAACCTGGCCTGGTGGCATCATCTGCTTGTCTCAATGGACATGGCTATATTTAATGCCATTCTGAACAACTTGATAAGGCAGTCACAACTCCATGGAGAAAAGCAGGTTGCAGACCCTCAACTAGAAAAGGTACACAGTGCACCTTTAAAATCATCCCTGTTTTGTCTTCTCTCCAGGGCCAAGAGCAGCCGGAACAGGTGGAGGAGATGGAGCAGATGGAGGCTGCAGACCAGTCCTTTGTTATGGCTCTCCCGGGTCAAACTCTCACTGATAAACTGTACAACATGTGGATCCGACTGCAGAGCCATGTCAACATTGTGTTTGACAGTGATATGGACAAACTCATAACTGAGAAGTACCCAGGGATCAAACAGGTACTGAGCCGGTACTGAGCCAGGACTGAGCCAGGGACTAAAGCAGGAATAAATCAGGACTGAACTAACTAACTAACTATGATTAAGAAGTATCCAGGGATCAAACGGGTACAGTCCAATTCATTTTTGTAGAGCCCAAAATCACAACAGCAGTTGTCTTGCAGGACTTCACCAAATGTTGATTTAACCAACATAAACTAAACTAGTACATGCACATTACCATGTGCATGTACTAGTGACTCCTGTCCTCCCCCAAAACCTAGTGGGAAAAAGAAAAAAATATCTGTAGATAGTTTAAGCCTGAAGAGCCAGTGTCAATTCAAAGGGACAGAGTGGGGGTTACCCAGGACAGGCCATACCTGTCATCTAACCAGGTGAGGGAAGGGGAGGTAAGGGCATAGGGGGGGACATCTTTAGGGTTCTGCCATCACTTAGGCAGTTGGTGGGAGGGGAGCGAACCAGTATATGTTAAGTTTAAACCAGGATTGTATTGCGTGGACAAAGAAATACCCTGAAAATGGAAAGGTACCATTTAAATCTGGAGTGATCTAGTTTTATGCATATATTTTTTGTTAAAGTAAGTGGGATAAAATCATACTTTTCCTGTAATCTTTTACCGTAATTTTATAACTCAGTGGTCCCCAACCACCGGGCCGGGGACAGATACCGTTACGCATTTGCTACCGGGCCGCACAAAAACAGTAAATCATTTATCAGTGACCGCATCTTCTCTGACGCAACTTTCGCCCATCCCTCATGACACATAATAAGCTTGTCTATAGATGTATAATGAAAATCCTGATAGGAAATCACCACAGAATGGTGAGTTTATTATATCTGTGCTAGATCTGCTCTTCGCGATGATGTATCATATAGAACGCATCAGACACGTTGCCCAAAACTAGACCCACAAGCTCGTAAAAATGAGCTAAAACAAAAGTCTTTGGAGAGCTTTTTTGCAAAGGGAAAAAGGCCAACTGAGGAGCCAGAAGATGAGCCTGCGACCTCCAAGAAAAAGAAAGATCAATTTAACAGACAACACCAGGAGTCCTACTTAAAATATGAGTTTGTCTCTACAGGTGACTCTCACGCACCCAGTCCGCTCTGCGTAATATGTGGAGAAAAGCGAACGAGGCAATGAAACCTTCAAAACTGCTTTGGCACATGGAGATTAAGCACCCTGGATTAAAAGATAAGCCTTTAGAGTTTTTTTTTTTTTTTTTAAGAAACAAAAGTTAACAAGAAGCAAAGAAGAAACAAGCGCAGGGCTCCCACTGATTCAGTGGTATAGTAAGTTGTATTTTTATGCGCTTAACTTATTTTTGCCATATTTATCTGCCACACGAAGAAGGCCGGTCCGTGAAAATAAAACCTACATTTCGGTCAGTGGTGCAAAAAAGGTTGGGGACCCCTGATTTAAACATTACGATGGCAACCAGTCACGAGCGCTCTGAGGCCAAACCCTGCTCCAGAAACACAAACAAAATTTTCTCTCAACATTTTTCCTAGATCCTGGAGAAAAAGGAAGGTCTGTTCCGTAAGCACATGATGGGAAAACGTGTGGACTTTGCTGCTCGATCGGTCATCTGTCCTGACATGTACATCGGCACCGACGAGATCGGAATCCCTATGGTAAAGTAATATTTTCAAAATTAATGGTGGAAATTAGTTAATGGCAAATTCTGCACCATTTAGTTATGTTCACTGCAAATGACAATATCTCCATGGCATTTCAGTCTGCTTAAAAGGTGCTATCCCTGTAGTTCTATTTCATTCCTTTTGACCGCCAGAGGAGGTTCTTCAAGCACTGAATGATCACTGTTGCGCAAGCATAGGTCGAGAATTACGAACAACAAATTCACACGTGACCTTCCACGTAAGGCTATATAGCCATGTGACTCACAAAGCATAGTCCCTTTTTTCTCTCCGTGCTTAGGTCAAGCGTGTTCTGGTTACTTGCGGATACTACGTTCTTCCACAATTTTTTTTCCCCTTTTGGTAGCAGCTTATTGCTTAGAGTCTCATGGCCTGTGATTAAAGTATATCACAGTGTCAGGGTAGTGAGTGTGACTCGCCCCTCAGAGGCTGCGTAAGCTGTGCATGAATTGACACAAGGCCCTACCTGGAGCGACAAGTAACTCCCTGATGTCGGCAAGGTGAACATTTCACAACGATAGTTGACAGTAGTTTCTGCATTATTTAATTGGAAGCGCTACTGAGTTCGGTGGAGCTGCCGTTTTCGGTTCAGCTTAACTCATTATGGTTGCTGTTGTGGTATTCATCTAAGCTATCATTGTTTTTAGAACTGTGTTCGGTTCTATAGCATGATATTTTGTGCCTTCAGTGGCATGTTCTAATTTAACTAATACCGGCATAATACTGTTCGCTTTGAGTTTTTGGGGGGATAATATATTTTTAGTTACTGGTCTACCACCAGTGGCATTTTTGGCTCGATGTGGTATTTTTTCTTCCAGTATTGGTGCATCAAGAGTGGCGTTTTCTGCTCGACTTGATGTACGGTCTATTTTCATGGAATCTCTGTGCTGTAGAGCTTGCATGACCCAGCTTCGACCTGAAGATGGACATGATTTATGCTCCTTATGTTTAGCCTGGCTGTGCTTGGGGGATCTGGAACCTTAGCGCCCTCTGATATACAGGACACTCAGTTGCCAGCAAGGGGGAAGGTGATGAGAAAGCACTCTGCTGTTGTCGGCACCTCCCCTATTCTGCTTAAGCGTAGCAAAGAGGATCACTCCACTGTGTTATCCTCCAGGTGGATAGCCTTCAGAGCTCACTGGAATGAAAGCTCTCCTTGAGTTCATGCAGACTCAGGATGGCGACCAGCGCCCTAGTCAGCAAGATGTGGTTTCTGTTTGTGAGGACGATGCCCTTTCTGTGGCAGCGTCAGATACGCACTTCCACTGACTAGTGGGGATGATTTGGATGTGTGTTCTGACATATCAGTGTTGAGCTCCCGCAACTCCACCTGCTCTCAGGTAGGTGGTGAAGACTCAACTGCCTTGACTTTATGTGTGGCTTTTATACGTGTGCATTTGGATGCACCTCCTACGCAGCCCATTGTTTTTTGTGTGTTTTTTACATGGCAGGTTTTTGGTTCCTCCCTCTACTGAGTATATTAAGGAACTACATGCCTGCTGGTCGTTTATACGAAAGCATTTTCTAAACCGTCATCTGATGGAAAGCTTCTTGCTGCCATGCAGGACGCATCTAAATAGCCTCCTTTATTGTGGCTTCAGATGAGGCTCTGAGACCCAATGCCAGGTATCCGCGACCTCAGTGCTGAACTTCTGATGAATTGCTGTGCAAGGCTTACAACTCTGGGGCGCGCATGGGTCGTATTGGCAATTCCCTGTCCCACTTATTTTTGGGTGCAGCGACTTCACTGGAGGCTTCTAGTGTCGATGGGGCTTGGTCGATGCGGCTCTTCAAACATTTGCTGACCCAGGTGCTTCGCCAAGTCTGGTTGGTACAATCTCCCTTGATGGAGATGTATAGGAGGACTTTGAGGGGATTACCTGTGGTTCCGAGTGAACTTTTTGGAGAGGCTGTTTTTGAAGATCATGCTCTTCCACATGCTGCACACCTCAGAAGTACTTCAAGCACTTTCCCCAGGCGAATGGTTCACAACCATCAATTTGAAAGATGCCTATTTTCATGTGCCAATTGCACACAATCACTGGAAGTTCCTTTGCTTTGCTTTTCAGGGGAGACATTTTCAGTTCAGGGTCCTCCCATTTGGGCTGTCCCTATTACCCAGGGAGTTGACTCGGATTGTGGCAGCGGCCTTGTCTCCTTTGCAAGCGTGGGGGGTTAGAAGATTCTGCCTTACCGTGACGACTGGTTGATTTGTGCATCTAGCTGCAACCAGATAATTCGTCTCACAGGGCTTGTACTTGATCATGTGAGCCATTTGGGTCTGAGAGTGAATATGAACAAGACCAATCTGGTTCCAACCCATGACAGTCTTTTTGAGGATGGCCTTAAACACTGTCACCATGGTTGCTTTTCCCTTCCCTTCACCCACAAGGGTCGAAAACATCCTGAGGATGCTGGTTTCATTCCAAGAAGGAGAAGCCCAGTCCTTCCTGTGAGGACCTGGCCCTTCCAATGTAGTTCCACTGGGGCTACTTTCATTCACATCACGGAGAGAAGTTGTGTATATGGAAACATCCTCCATGGGTTGGAGTGCAACATAACAAGGTCGAGTGGTACAGGGGACATGGACCTCGAGTTTGGTCGGGGAACACATAAATTTACAGGAGTTAAAGGCTGAGTACTTGGCCCTGCGCCATTTTCTAATGAATTTTTGGCCTCTTGGACCTCACCCTCCACGTTTGCCAGATTTTAGCAGGTGAATGTCATGGTCGCCCATCCTCTTGACAGAGTGTTACGCCAGTGTCATTCTTTGTCATGATGAGGTGGGTTTTGTTTGACATGGTCCGGGGATTCCTCGTGACCATGTTGTTACATGTCTTAGACAGTGCACTGCCTCTGGCGATCAGAAGGGAACAAGTTACATGTGTAACAGTGGTTCTATGAAACCCGGATGACTGCCAGAGGTCTCTGCCCCTCAGAGTCCTTGTGCCTTTGCAAGAAGGTTAAGGGACTGTGCTTCTGGAGTCACGTGGCTATATAGCCTCATGTGGGTCACTGGAAGGTCACCTGTGCATTAGTTGTTATTAATTCTGGATCTGCACATGTGCAAGAGTGATCATTCAGTGCTTGAAGCACCACCTCTGGCGGTCATCCGGGATACATAGAACCACAGTTACATACGTAACTTTTGTTTTAGACCACTTGTTCTGAAATGTACCCATGTGTGAGATGCCCTCCTCTGAATGCTTACATGTTCAAAATGTGAACCAAGAGCTAAATCTAGATGTGATTTTATGTATTTATTTATTTATTGAAGATAAATGCTTAAAATGTATGAAATTAATCTCAAATTCCAAGTCTGGTTGGAAAAAATAGCTATTTGAATATTCACCAAATTACACTATAAATGCAATTGCAATGGCAGATAAATTTTTAATTTCATAATTTTATTTAGCTTTAAAAAAATGAATGTGTTATTGAAATATTACTTATTTTAAAGCCTTACTCAATGTTTCTATTATAGGTTTTTGCCACTAAGCTGACCTACCCTCAGCCTGTGACTCCATGGAATGTTAAAGAGCTTCGTCAGGCAGTTTTAAATGGTCCAAACGTGCATCCGGGCGCTTCTATGGTCATCAATGAAGATGGAAGAAAAACTATATTATCTCCATCAAACTTCAGCCAGAGGGAGGCAGTGGCCAAACAGCTCCTGAC
The DNA here is from genome assembly GCA_019594935.1 of Periophthalmus modestus. Lineage (NCBI taxonomy): Eukaryota > Metazoa > Chordata > Actinopteri > Gobiiformes > Gobiidae > Periophthalmus > Periophthalmus modestus. The sequence continues at coordinate 20,734,602 of JAIEZT010001368.1, read as the reverse complement.
CCCATGTCCCGGGCCTCACAAAATGCCTATGAAAATTGTAATTTATTTCTCTTTGTGTGTGTGTATAGATGTATAGATATAGTGTGTGTGTGTGTGTGTGTGTATATATATATATATATAATATAGCCTGAATTAAAATCTCAAAATGATGCTGTGAGAGGACAGGTTTGACTTTGGCGAGTTGACGAATTTGAACAGTGCTAATCTGGGCATCAAGGTCTAAATCATTATCCAGCCTCACACCAAGATTTGTCACCACCGGTTTCACATATTGAGCAAGATCTCCAAGATCAGTACTTAAAGTGTTTGCCTCACTAGGCCCAAACACTACAATTCCTGTTTTTTTGTCATTTAAAAACAAGTTTAAAGACATCCAATTTTTTTTATTTCATCAACACAGTCTCTGAGTGCTTTGGCACTATAGGAGTTTTCCTGCCAAGTGGCATGTAAATTTGTGTATCATCCGCATAAAAATGAAATGCCATGCTTGTGAAAAATTTACCCGAGAGGGAGGAGATACAGAGAGAAAAGAAGTGGCCCAAGAATGGAGCCTTGGGGTACTCCACAAGTGAGAGGGGCAGCAGCAAAGGATTCAGTGGACGCAATGTGGACGCAGAATTGTCTATCTGTTAGGTAGGACTTAAACCATTTGAGTGCAGGTCCTTGTATACCAACACAATGCAGCAGTCGTGACAGGAGGATCTGGTGGTCTGCTGTGTCAAACGCCGCAGTTGGATCTAAAAGTACCAAAATGACACTATGTCCACTATCAGTAGCCACAAAAATGTAATCAAAAACCCTCAGCAATGCGGTCTCAGTACTGTGCCTAGATCTGAAGTCAGACTGAAACACTTCCAGGATGTCATGACCCTCTAGATAATCTTTCAGCTGACATTAGACAATCTTTTCTAAGAATTTCGAAATAAAAGGAAGCTTTGATATGGGTCTGAAATTTCCCATGTCAACAGCATTAAGACCAGGTTTTTTAAGAAGAGGCTGCACTACAGCAAGCTTAAAACTACTAGGTACCGCCCCTTTTAATAGGCTACAATTGACTATATTGAGCACATGGTGAGAAGCAATAGGAAAAACTTCTTTAAACAATCGAGATGGAATTGGATCATGGGGGGACCCAGAAGGCTTTATGCTTATCAACAGTTTCACTTAAAGTTGACAAAGTAACACATTCAAAGTGATCAAAAACATCAGAGGGCATGACAAGAGCAGGAGGATTATTCATTGCCAACAAAGGATATATAACGTATTGAGATGAACTTTTGTTATTGACCAAATACTTATTTTACACCATAATTTGCAAAGAAATTCTAAATAATTAAATGAATATATATGTATGTATGTGTGTATATATGTATATATATGTATATGTGTATATATGTAGATATGTATATACGTATATGTGTGTGTGTATATATAATAAATATATATATATATGTATATACATATATGTATATACATATATATGTGTGTATATATATATATATATGTGTATATGTGTGTGTGTGTGTATATATATGTATGTATATATATGTGTATAAAAATAATAGCGTGTGTGTATATTGTTTTGGAAATGTTTGTATGTTTTAGAAATATTTCATACTATACATAAAGTGTACTTTTCTCTGTGCAGGTGAATCGTCACATAAAGAATGGAGATGTGCTGTTACTGAACCGACAGCCCACACTTCACAGACCCTCCATACAAGCCCACACTGCCCGCATCCTGCCTGGGGAGAAGGTCTGTAGTGCTGCCTCTGTAAAGTTCACTTGATAATATACGTCTAATCCTCATTATTTTGTCTCGTTTGCAGGTCTTGCGTCTACACTATGCGAACTGTAAAGCCTATAATGCAGACTTTGATGGAGACGAGATGAACGCTCACTTCCCTCAGAGTGAACTGGGCCGAGCTGAAGCCTACACCCTGGTCAGCACCAACCAGCAGTACCTCGTTCCCAAGGTCTGTGCAACTTACACCTGTTTTAAAAAATGTAATATATGAGAATAATATGAGATGATAATAATATGATATAATAATAATATGAGAATGACACTTCTTTCATAAGATACGTCCCATAAACATAATTTCTCAACCATGTATAACTTCCTGTTCCAAACTGCAGAACCTGCCTCTTTATTTTGGCATTTTACCATAAGAAGCAGCAGATTTATGTGTTTTTATTGTTGAAGAATGACAAATAAGTACAGAGCAGTGGGGGGAGATAGGCAGTAAGTGAGAACGGAAATTCTCTGGGCAATCCCTCGAAAAGCTTGTGTTACCTTGCATTACCTACTTCCTCTGCTAATCATGCACTGTATAGTCATCTACCCCTGCTCTTGTCCTCAGGATGGGAAGCCTCTGGCTGGCCTGATCCAGGACCACATGGTGTCTGGGACTCGGATGACGATTCGGGGCTGTTTCTTCAGCAGAGACCAGTACACAGAGCTGGTCTATAGAGGGCTCACTGATAAACAGGGTAGAGTAAAGCTCCTACCACCAGCTATACTCAAACCACACCCCCTCTGGACTGGGAAACAGGTCAGCAATATGTTTCTACTAATATATACTACACTCATGTACTAGTGTTCTCAAAAATCAATACAAAAATAGTATTGATGCTAGATAGTTATATGAACATGTATTGATACTGAAAAGAAAAGAAAAAATGTGTAAATGGGACAAATTGACCTTTCCTGAATAGTGTTGGAATGGTCTGGATCTATATCAAAACTAGAAGAAGACCACTTGATCATTTTAGAGAAAGTAATATTTGTGCCAAACTTTTTCATGTTTTTATGGTATTATCAAAATCAAGTTTGAGATTTTAGTGTTTGACAGCACTGTTGTGTACTACCACTTAACAACAACAGCTATATACCTCTATATGCTTCTTATACAAGTAACATCAGTTTGCAAAAAAGGCATTTTTTTAAATTTTTATTTGAATGCATTTACAATTTGTTGTAAACTGCATGTTTATTTCATGCAAGTACATTTCTCCACTGTGAAATGTATCTCTTTCCCTTTGGCCTTAAATGAGTGATTCTGATTCTCCCATAGGTGGTGTCCACACTGCTCCTGAACATCATCCCAAGAACCGCAGTTCCTCTGAATCTGGTCGGAAAATCCAAGATCCCGAGTAAAGCCTGGATCCAGGACCCACCCAGGGCCTGTCCCGGGTACAGACCGGAGACCATGTGCGACTCACAGGTGGGTCCAGAGGCACTAATGTACACAACAGCACATCCAGAAGGTGCACAGATGCTGGACTGGTTTGCAAATCTTCTAGGATCATTCAGAGCATTATTGATTTTAAATGATTTTTTCAGTCTAGTTTTCTAGACTAAAATGACATGGCATTTTATTTGACTAAAATTCATTGCACATTTATTCACTGAGAAACAATTTTCATTCTAAATACGATTCCATGTCATTCCTTCATGAGATATCTACAGACAGAGCATCTACAGGATCTTGGATGTTGGATCTGGGGAAGTGCACCTATGTTCCCACAACTCTGTTCTCACGGCTCTATGTTCCCACAGCCATGTTTTCTCACATTTTAAAGATATTTTTGAAAGTAAATCCGTAGCCCCCCACCATGGTCCTAACTTGAACCAAATCCATCAACCATGCCCTAAACTTTACCATTAATCTAAAACAGAACAAATGTGCGGACATAGAGCCAGGGAAATATCGAATCCTTCTCCATATGTCCCTCTCATTCATTTTTATTTATTTGTTTATTTTATTTAATTTTGTTTTTATCAGCAAACAAAATTACAATTCTTTTCAATGAAATACCACTTCATAGGTGTCGTAATTATGTTTAGGAGCTGGGTCAGGATTACATTTTTTCTTACTTTTACTCAGTAAAAAAATATGTTGGCAAAATATTTTCCTCAACAATATATTAACTCTGGAATAGCAGAAGATTTGAGTGTTAATCATGTGTTGTAGGTGGTGATCCGTGAGGGTGAGTTGCTGGTTGGAGTCCTGGATAAGGCACACTATGGCTCTTCTGCCTATGGCCTGGTGCACTGCTGTTATGAGCTCTACGGAGGAGAAACTAGCGGAAAACTGCTCAGCTGTTTGGCCCGGCTCTTCACCGCTTATCTACAGCTCTACCGAGGATTCACCCTGGGTATGCTATGTTGTTTCCTGTTAGCTTCAAGTTGATAATTGCCACTCTATATTGCCATTATATCATGTTTTATCTACTACTGCATGCCCATTTTTGTAGACTAATGTACCAATGTTGCCTAGTTTTCATGTACGCAATTTTTGCTGACTAAAACGAAACAAAACAAGTGTTTAAGTGGGACTAAACACCAAATCAATTATTTTTCTGCAACTAAACAGTGTTTATGGTCTTTTTGGTAGCATTAACTACTGTTCCTAGTCCATTCTTTTCTGTTAGTGCAGCCCTGTTTAATAGCTCATTTAGACTGACTATGGGTGAAATGAAGTAGTTTAGTTCTACCAAGTCTAATAATATACAATGATACATTACAAACTTCCTCTGGTCCGTACAAACGTATACAAAAATCCTTCATTCCAAAGGCCATTGCTTTGCTGAACTCAGCTCAGGCCATATAGCTGTTGAGTTGATGACTTAGTCTTAAGCTTATGATGTTATGATCTATATTCAGTCAAATAATTTCATGCTCATTTAGTCAGTATCTTTAAGGTTTCCATCACTTCCTACTAAAATCTTTTTTTCTGTTTAGGCGTGGAGGACATTTTGGTTAAGCCGGGAGCCAACAAACAACGGAAAAAGATCATTAAACACTCACTCAAGATCGGGACCAAAGTATGTTTTTTCTATTGTTACGACTCTATACTTGCAGCCTATACGCATAAACACAGCCTTGTCAAATTGAGTGCGCCGTCTTCAGTCGGTGCCACTGGCCAAAATAGCTGCCACAGTAAAGTGCAGTTCATGGGCCTCATTGGTTTAAACATGACCTCTGAGGATAAATATGTACTACACACATTTAACTGGTTTACTTAGTAAGTCCTTTTAATACTTTTGGGATGCTCTGTGAAATATGCCTCATGAATGTCAACCACAATAATTGTCTCTTTTAATCATTTTATGCTTTTTCCATGGAAATGTTGTGTGTTGTTTTGCACGGCATGTTCCACAGTATGGCATATAACTTATCTATTACTTTTTTTTCATTATAGATGCTTTTATTGCTCAAATTTCTGTGGTGGTGTTCTTTTCTCAAATATGCCCTTGTTTGTCTGGTGGTGTCACCTACTTGCCATCGTACAAATGGATACATTTAATGCCAAACAATGTTAAACATTTTTATCAAAGCAATAACATTTCCATGGAGACAAGCAGGTGACAGACCCTCCACCAGCAAAGTTACATAGTGCACCTTTACAAGTAATTTTCCTTGTGGATTAATAATAAATGTTATTTTAATAAATACTAACTAACTCATAAATACATTTCCCCCCCTCTCTTTCCCCCAGGCTCTCCAGGCTGCGTTTAACCTCCCCTCTGACGTAGAGCAGGCAGAGGCTCAGAGCAGGTGGCAGGACGCTCACCTGAACCCTGACCAGAGAGATTTCAGTTTGGCCGATCACAAGTTTAAGGAGGTGGCCAACCAGGTCAACAATGATATCAACAAGGTAACAACGCATTTTAACATGCTATTTGGTGCATTTACATTGATATTGATTATGTGACTATAAAATAATGTATGCAAAAAATATAAGAACATGTAGTGTTCCTATGCATATTTATGCAGTGATAGAAATAAGAAACATTTTACCAACTGATGTGCTAATAAATACTGCGATACAGATTGATTGAATGACTGTGATGTGAATGCAAAAAAGATAAGAATGACTGCGTGATAACAGAAAGGCATCTGGTATTTATTTGGTCTCATTAAAAAGTGCCCAGAAATGTAGTCTGCATTTTCCAGACTATAAGTTGCTTCGCAGTGTAAGTCACATCAGTCAAAAAATACATAATAATGAGGGGAAAAAACATATAAGTAACACTAGACTATAAGTTGCATTTTTTGGGGAAATTTATTTTATAAAATCTGAGACCAAGAACAGACCCTTTATCTTTAACGGCAAGTTAGAATAATAACAACAAAATAGCGTGCTGTACTGCTATTCAGCCTGTTGTTCTCTAATGTAACACATTTATATTTATTCAGCTACATAAAGCATGGACAGCAAACTGAATACTTGTCTGGTATAATAACATAAGATATTAACAGTTAATCGAATAACTAAAGCCTAAAAAAACAAGCTAACAAGTTTACTCTCGATCTCACTTCATATCACTAAATCTACTGAATTCTTCATCCTTAGTGTCGCTTCTAAACAACTCCGCCTGCTCCAGAAATAGATGAAGCGCCTGTTGTGGAATTTCTAATAGTAAAAACCTTAAAAATATAAAATCAACAGAGAAGTTGTCTTGAATCAAAAGTCTGGTTTATTGAATCAATTGTGCACAATTGTCAAAGAGCTCTTGTCTCACCCTCAGCTCACAAATGTAAATACATACAGTGTATTTATACCATCAAAACAATAATGCCAGTTTAGCCTAATCAACTTGGCTGGAGGCCACTAGATGCACAAACAAGAGTTACACCAATACATAACAACAGATAGTATTATGAAGGTTAGGTCAAGAAGATCCATAACAATATAAATAAAGATTTAAAATAAAGAAAGTCATAACACGCCGCTTCCTCATCTGTGTGGCTATCATCAGACTCAGTAGAAAACAATTTTGTTTTAGGGCGCATTTTTGTTCAGTCTTTCTCAGATGTCTTTTAAATTTCCGTAATATTGATATTTTCAATTTTCAAAGAGTAGTAGATATTGGTATACAAGCCTAGAATGCCCTCGCACGGTTGTCAGTGTGACAGTAACGAAAATGTGAAATTATATATTTTAATAATTTCACATATAAGTTGCATCAGAGTATAAGACGCACCCCCGAACAAACTATGAAAAAAAAGTGCGACTTATAGTCGGGAAAATACAATACTGTTTATAATATTATTGTCACCAAAAGCATTTTTTCATTAACCTGCCTGCGCTAAAGGGAACACATTTGATTATATAGTTTCAGTCTACCTTATGTTCGAATCCTCTTTCCTGTCCTCAGGTCTGTATGCCCATCGGACTGCACAGGTCTTTTCCCGACAACAACTTGCAGCTTATGGTTCAGTCTGGAGCCAAAGGGTCCACAGTCAACACTATGCAGGTAACTCATGTTTATTGTATATGCTATATTTCTATTTATTTAATAGTAATTTATGCAGCCTTGTCAAATTCAGTGCTCTGTCTTCAGTCGGTGCCACTGGCCAAAATGGCTGCCACAGTGAAGCGTAGTTCATGGGCCTCATTGGTTTAAAAACCTGATCTCTGGGGATAAATATGCACTACACACAACTAAACATCTGTACTATTTACAATCATGTTAGTAATAATGTGATTTTGTTTAAAGCCACAGTATGTAACTTTTTACCCAAAAATAGACTAAAATAATAGCATGTTTTTTAAATTTTTATTTTGATTGTGTTTATTGCACTGAAAAACTTACAAAAACATCCTTACTGTGAGCGGCCTTGCATCTCCACAAACCTGACTCTTACATGACTTGGAGGAGAGGTGCTTGTTTCCATAGAAATGCTATTCGTCAGTAATACAGTACTCCGCTGTATGGTATAAAACATCTTCTCCATGCAGAATGTTCCAGTGTGTTTTTAATTTTCCATTTCCACGGAGTCATGCAAGTGACATGCCACCTCAGAAAGTTACATACTTTCGTACCTTTAATGCCATGATGTCATATTTTGAATTGCAAGGTCCTTGAGACTTTGTGATGCTTTTATGCAGTGTAGCAAATATGAACTGATTGCTTATGCTAAAAAAATACTTGATTTGATCTTAATCTGAGGTAGTATCCTGCTAGTACAGATACTATCAATCCCTAAAAGACTTAAGTACAGCTCATCTTATCTGTGTAATCCCTCAATCGTCCAGGACTGATCCATAGTAAAAGAAAAAAAATCTGTCAACTGACAAAACATTGTAGGAGAGAAGACATTTTGCTGCTCATCCAAACTGCTTCTTTAATTCTGGTCAGATTACTGGTGGACACTGCCTTGTATCTATCTAACCACTTCAGATTAGCACCTATCAGCGTCCTAATGCTAATAGGTGCTAATATGCTAATATGGGTAAAGTCATTAGGGGCTTGAATGACTATGCTAAGTAGGACTCAGGCACAGTGCACACTCAAATAGGTGTTTTGAGTTTCAGTGTAGCTAGCTTCTCCCTTCAGATAGATATAAGGCAGTGTCCACCAGTAATCTGACCAGAATTGAAGAAGTGGCTTGGATGAGCAGCGAAAAGTCTTCACTCCTACAACATTTTGTCCAGTTGACAGATTTTATGTTTCTTTTGCTTTACAACTCATCTTGTCATTCTTGTTGTAGATCTCCTGTCTGTTGGGTCAGATCGAGCTGGAGGGGCGACGGCCTCCCCTGATGCCCTCTGGGAAATCTCTACCGTGTTTTCAGCCGTACGACCCCTCACCCAGAGCTGGAGGGTTTGTGTCGGGAAGGTTCCTCACGGGCATCAAACCACAGGTCAGGGCTACTTTTTAAATGAAAAGTTGTTATAAATTATACACATTTATAGAAAGTACCTTAAAATGATGTGGTACAGGCTTATTTAATAACTATCAGAACATTTAGCTGAGAACATTCACTTTACATCACACAAAATAAGGCGATCATTTTTTCTGGGTTGTCATTTAGCTTTATTTAAACCGTTGTTTTCTATTGAAGGAATTCTTCTTCCATTGTATGGCTGGGAGAGAGGGGCTGGTTGACACAGCTGTAAAAACATCCAGATCTGGATATTTACAAAGGTAACACTTTTCTACTGTTTATATTTGATAGATGCTCCAATAAATCAGAACTTAAATTTGGATTCAAATATTGTGCAGCCTTGTCAAATTCAGTGCACCGTTTTTAGTCGGTGCCACTGGCCAAAATGACCACACTTGAAATAAAACACTACTTTTATTTTTTGTCAAGAGAACACTAAATTTAGTTGGGCTTTTATTATTATTATTTTTTTTAAAAGGAAATCCAAAATGGTTAAAAACATAACATTTAATGTTAGGTTTAAATATTGACATTAACCCGATATCAAAAGCGCGATTAAGCTGATTGTTTTTTTTTTATCAATCAACAGCACTAACTTGTATCTATATAGAGGGAGAAGGAGAAAAGAGAGAGGGGAGAGAGAAAGAAGATAAGACAATACAACAGTTGGGATACAAAATCCATTAATACTTAATTACTTTCTTTTTCTTCCTTTATGTCTCACTCTTCTTTCTTTCTTTCTCTCGCTTTCTCTCTCTTCTTTCTCTCCCCTATCCTTCCCTCTGCTTCTTTCCCCACCTTTCTTCTCTTTTTTCTTTCTCTCTCTCTCCTCTCTTCTTTCCTTTATTTTCCTCTCCATCTCTCCCTCTCTTGCATACAGATGTGTGATCAAACATCTGGAGGGGTTGGTGGTGCAGTATGACCTCACAGTGAGAGACAGCGATGGATCCGTGGTTCAGTTCCTTTACGGAGAAGACGGCCTTGACATCCCAAAGACACAGTTCCTTCAGCCCAGACAGTTCCCATTTGTCGAGGAGAACTACGAGGTACGAGAGGAAACTGAACCAGGTCTAAAGTGGGTCTAAAGTGGGTCTAAAGTGGGTCTAAAGTGGGTCTAAAGTGGGTCTAAAGTGGGTCTAAAGTGGGCCTAAAGTGGGCCTAAAGTGGGCCTAAAGTGGGCCTAAAGTGGGCCTAAAGTGGGCCTAAACCGGTACTAAACGAAGGACATGACACTATAATAGATTTAAACAAAGGCTACTTGTGAACCAGGTCTGTACTAGATTTGAACCAGGACTGAAATGGAAAATGGCCCAAACCCATGGACTGTATATATAAATGGACATGGCTAACACTCTGGTTACTGCATTCCAAATAGGAACATTGAAACATTAGTCACTCTCATTAACTGCTGTGGTGAGCCTTGTCATTTTGTTCTTAAAATGTTTGTTATCCCGCTCTACATGATCCTGGTGTTTTTACCGTATTTTCCAGACTACAGAGCACACCTGATTAAAAGCCGCATGCTTTAATTTTAGAAAAAAAAAAATTCTACAAGCTGCACCAGATTTTAAGCCGCAGGTATCCCACGTAGTAATATGAAAAATTAGCTCAAAAACGTTGTGAGGGACCACTAGTGCAGTTTTGCATGCTTTTTTTTTTACAGTGTATGCAGGCGCGTGTTCTGCATCCTGATTGGCTAAAGGAGCTGCCGTGTCTCCTGTACAGTACAGAATGCGTTCAGCCAAATTTACCCAAATATTAGATGCTGCAGCGTGACTCTGAAACAATTGCGTTGGACACCTTTGTATTTGAGGACAAACGCCTCCGACATGCGTTGTGGATGCTCTGGACACATGTCCACAGAGCCTTTACATGTGAAACAACATAAAGAAGGAGGAAAATAACATAATTACGACAGCAGAATAAGTTTTAACAAGGAGCAAAAAGGGCTGTAACCATGCGGATGGAGTCTGCTTTAGTTTGTGGATCAGTGACTGCAGGAAAAAGGACATTGCGAGACATTACAGCGGAGCGACGCCAGGACGAAGAGGCTCCAGATTGCCTCTTTGTTTGAAATGATACTCGGGTCTAAATTCAAAATATGTAACTCTGCTTTGCCCTTATATCTGCTAGCCTCGATTAACTTCATTTGGCTGGAGCTGAACGCTGTGGGTGTCATCACACTCACTCAGTCCACTTCTTTTTACAGTCTATGCCCAAACTACATCTACAGCAAAACCAAACCCAAAATTGTATACGCAGAGTTAAAGGTGCACTATGTAGCCTTTCTGGTGGAGAGTTCATCACCCGCTTGTCTCTATGGAGATACTACTCTGATGTATGGAGTATTCCATAATATGGCATTATGGTACTTTTAAGTAAACTTTAAAGTATACCTCGCTAAATAATGCTCTGAGCATGATGGACTCTCCAGAGAACTGATCTATAACTTGACGTGGTGGCGTCACTTGGTTCTCTCCACAAAGCTACATAAATTTAATGCCAAACTGTGGAACATTCTCTCTAGGCAAACCCTCCACCAGAAAAGTAGCAAGTGTATGTGTGTGTGTGTGTGTGTGTGTGTGTGTGTGTGTGTGTGTGTGTGTGTGTGTGTGTGTGTGTGTGTGTGTGTATGTATGTATGTATGTATGTATGTATGTATGTATGTATGTATGTATATGTCTTTAATAAGGTATATTGAAATTATACCAAAAAAAATCTGATAATTAGATCATGAATTTACAAGATCGAGTCATCTATGCTCAATTTTAATAATAGTAATAATATTATATTAAATATGCTTGACTTTTCTATATACTTATAATTTAAGACAGCCGTGGATCATCGAGCTATAATATGGACATTTTAAACCACAATATTCATATAAAAGGACTTGATAAAAGAAAAACCAGTTCACTGACATCCATGTTAGAAAATTATGGTGCCAAATAGGAGCTGACATCGGCGTAAACGGCATCACAACGAAGAGCCGTCTAGCTGTTGGAACCTCCTATGGACAACTGCAGATCAAGCTAGCGAATATTGAAATTCTTTTTTCCATTTGTACCATAATCACTATGCACTGCTGTGGAATCCTACATGTATCACCAATTAAATTAAGTTAGAGAACAAAGTAAGTAAAGAGCAATGAGCGTATGCCGGTGGTAGTGAAAACAGGACTTGATCAGCAATATGTTGTGTTGAAGAAAGCGATTAAAGATTGCTGAAACATGCATGAATCACTCCAAATACAACTTCCGAGGGTAACTGAGAACAGGAAACAAGTCTAACGTGGTTAAAAGCTCTGAAAAGTCGATTTTGCATAATTTGTCTGCTTTAAATCAATTATGTAATGTTTGTACTATT